>JAZHYW010028063.1:0-91493 GCA_037355805.1 Ixodes ricinus | reverse complement strand
TAATGGTCAAAATGTTTTTGCTGTATTTTGCCGCCCACCGGATGGGAACCTATTAGCATTTTTAGAAGCTTTCGACACTTTTTTGGTATTTATAAATTTTAGTCAATATAATGTCATTTTATATGTATTCTGACAGCACTTCAAAAAGGAAAATGAACAACCTAGTTAGTATGTATGGGCGTGCTAATACCATTGTCCATCCAACAAGAATTACCCTACGCTCCGAAACTACGCTAGATTTATTTATAACTAATTTTCACACAGATAGATTGCTGCAGCGGAGTGATAAGCTGTGACCTGAGTGACCATCTTCCAATATGTTTGTGTGTTAAACTTAATGTATCTCGAAAGTCTATGAAACACCGACATGCGGTTTTTCAAAATATATATAAAAATAACCTCGATGCATTCAGACAGGACATTGCAGCTGCTGCTTGGGACAACGTGCTAATGCAAACAACAGTTGATGATGCTACACATTTTTAGAGCAATTTCTTAGGCTATATAAACGCCACTTTCCATATAAATCTATAGTGGTATCCAACAAAAGTCGTAAACCATGACTAACATCCTGTTTGCTTAGAAAAATTTAAAAGAAAGATGGGCTATATAAACGTTTCATCAAGACGCGTGACCCAGATGTCCTCAAGGAGTTTAAACAATTGAATCAAAAAGCTGAGGAATGCAAAAAACAGTTTCTATTCTTCCCCTTTTTCGTCGGCAAACGGCCGTACCAACATAAAGTGGAAACATTTAGGTTCGCTGGTCAAAGGCGCTCCTGTATCAAATAATATCGAGACATTGCAGCATAGAGGTGTAAAGTTAACCAATCAAGAGTTGGCTAATGTGTTCAATGAACATTTTGTAGACATAGGTGTTAGTGCTGGTGTTAACGCTGATGTAGCTAATGCTTGTAAACATGTTGGTCCCCATAATTGTAGTTCCATTTTTTTAAGAACAACTGATAGTTCGGAACTTTTTAATGTGATTAAACAAGTAAAAAACAGCGAAGTAGTGATGCCGACGGCTTACAAATTCGCCCAGTCAAGTATGTAGTTGACTAATTGCATCAGTGTTAAATTATATTTTTAATCTGTCTTTGGAAACGTGAGTGTTTCCCAAAAAAGTGCAAAGAGCAAAAGTAACCGTTCTATATAAAAAGGTGACAAAAACGAGTTAGGTAACTATGGGCCTATTTCTATACTGACTGTTCTCTGTAAAGATTTGGAGAAGGTACTTTATCAACATCTAGTTGATTTTTGGAATTAGTGGGACCTCGTAACTTCATCGCAGTTCGGTTTCAGGAGGAACTGTTCAACTGAAACTACACTTCTTAATCAAAAAAGTGTATATTTTGGAAAATTTAGAGAACAAAAAATTTGTTTTAGGGTCTTTCTAGACTTTACAAAGGCGTTTGACTGCCTTAGTCATGTGGTTCTACTTAAAAAGCTTGAAGCGTATGGCATCCGCGGACAAGCTTTGCTACTTTTACAGTCCTACCTAGAATGGCGCAAACAGTATGTAAGTGTAAACGGTTATTCATTTACTGCAAGGTTCATCACGTCAGGGGTCCCACAGGGGAGCATATTGGGAACTTTTCTATTTAATTTATACATTAATGATACCGTTAACGTAAATAAGCACGCAAACTTCGTGATCTACGCGGATGATACGAGCGTATTTTTTCTTCCGATACTTGCGACGATTTAATCGATATGGCAAATATGACCTTATCAAAGATAAAAAAGTTGGGAAGATAGCAACTCCTTGAAAATCAATATTCATAAAACAAAAGCTATGATTTTTCGTCCAAAAAACAAGCCCGTGGTGCTGTCTAAAGTACTCACTTTTAGCTCTACTCCAATCGAAATTGTTAGTTGTTTTAAAACTCTTGGAGTCATTTTTAGTGACGGTATGTCTTGGGATAGCCATATAAATTATCTTATCCCAAAGCTAGCTCGATTAGTGGGGATTATAAATCGATACAGATCTGTGTTACCAACAAATGTTAAATTATTGCTTTATAAATCATTATTTTTCTCCCACTTAACGTATTGCCACCTTGTTTGGGGAACGTCAACATTTACTAATATTGAAAAACTTTTTCTGTTGCAAAAGAAAATATTGAAATGTATATGTAACGTGCCACGCGACTTTCATACCGCTGATTTATTTGAGAACTTTCAAATAATCACTATTCACAAGTTATATCAGTATCGGCTTTCTACTAGTTATAAAAGTGAAAATACAAGAGGTACATGTCTTTTGGAAAACCTCGCGTCGCTGAGGAAAACTTCTCCTCCGTATCCTACCCGTAACCCAGAGAAATGGAAGATGGTCACGCGGCGAACAAATTATGGCTCTCAAATGATAAGCTCCACACTCCCGCATTTGTTAAACAGCCTTAGCAGCAATAACATTGATCTATAAAGTCTAACCTTTAGAGACTTGCGCTTATTCTATGCTTGTACGTGATCATTTTCTCTCTTAACATTTGCAAAAGGTGCTTTTAGTTTTGTGCACTGATTTCTTACATCATTGCCTCTAGCACGCTATTATGTTGCTTTTTGTTTGTTTTCCCGCACGCTTCCTGCTGTCCATTGTAGGGGCCCAGAGACTCGTCAAGCTGCTTACTGCAGCTTTTTTTCTTGGGCCCCACCATGATAAAGGATGGAAATAAAAGTAATATTATTATTACTATTATATCCGTGATTTCGACCTTTCTGGAAGGGGTGCGAAAATAACACCAGGCTCAACCCTCAACTAAGCACCCATGTCGTCTGCTTCTCTGTTTCTCCAGGAAGATGCCTCGTGGACAACACCGTCACCACACTCCGCCATCAGAACGACAGAGCGGCCGGGCTAGTGGTGGACCGGGCCACCAAGGATGACGGCACATCAGGGGTTGCTCAGGGGACCGTGGACCATGGACCGCGGCCACCCCCTACAGGACGGACCCAAAGACCCGGCCTATGCCGGCGATGCCGCGGACGGCAACATCGTACAGTCGGTACCTGGACCGTGCTCAAGGAGCACACTTCTGTCGGGCGGCACACGAACGTGGGCAGAGCAATAAGGGTACATGCCGATACCAGTTTCGTCCTTCCGTTTGTATGACATGGTACTCTTAAACGTTCCGTTCCAGCGTCCCACGAGACCATTCTTTTGGGGAAGATCCGGCGTGGAAAATTTCTAAGTGGCTCCCATTTTTGACAGAAACACCTGTGTAAGCTGCGCTGTTAAATTTGGCCCATTCTCCGAACAAATCATTTCGGACACCCTTACGCGAGCAAAGATCCCTAAAAGTGCATCACAAGCGGCCTTTGCGGTTAGTGTCCGTAGGCATAAGACCTCCGGCCATCTCGTGCACAGATCGACCACACAAAGGGCATATCGATGACCTCCAGCTGAAGGGAAATCAGTTGGACCTGTACAGTCCATGTTCACTACCTGTAACGGCAGTTTTAGCCTTGTGATCGGGGTGATTGGGACTCGATCGAGCATCTTAGCTTCAAAGCTCACCTGGCATCCATGAAAACCCTCACGTACCGCTTCACCTCAGCCGATGCCCACGGCCAAAAATGCACTCTTGATAGCTGCAATGTTCTTTTTTCGCCTAGCTTCCCATCCCAGGCTAGGCGCAACACGTCGGCGCGACGTGATTCTGGTAGCATAAGTTGAGTGCAGGACCTTCCTCTAACAGGTTCTCGGTGGTACAGGAAACCATCCCCCACAATCACTCTATGGGCGTTTGCACGCGCCTGTTCCCATCCATCCTTCTGTGTTGGGTCATTCATCTGGCTGTCTCGGAAGCGCGCACGTTCTGCAACATCAGGAGCATCTTCCCTCTGCCCACACTGTACTACACTTGCATTCGCCTGTGTGATTACCTCATCCAGCACAAAATAAGGTGGCCCATCCACGTGCTACCAAAGTTTAGGCACGTTTGCATTGGTCTCAAGTTCAGGCATCCGGGCAGTCCGCTCCAATAACTGCTCGTACGAGTCAGGTGTCAGCAGAACGTCAACCCCTCTAGCTAACTTATCTGTTACTGCGCAAAGGATTCCAACCTCGTTTGGACCATACGTGACGTACTGCGGCTCGTCTCGCAGTCTCAGTGGAACATTGGCAAGGTAAGCACTGACCTGTTCTCCAAAGGCGCCTCTCATCCTTATCTTAGAGCCTGACGGCTGGTAATCGGGCACGAGAGATCGTCTAACCACACTAATTTCCGCTCCTGAATCAACGTTCCCTGTGAAATTTCTGTGACCACTCGTCAGGATCACGACCTGTGGTGTCTGCAGCTCTTGTGTCTTAACCGCGATAGCCAGCCGCATGAAGCACTCAATATCCAGTTCCGCGCCTTCAACGCGAGCAACCAGGACATTGTCTACCCCTTCCACAAGCACCTGATTTGCCTGCCTAGAACCCGCACTCGGACAGTTTCAAGCCATGTGGGTCGGAGACCGGTACAGAAAGTACTTCTTTACGTTATCGGGAACTTTTTGATTTGCCTCTGCACCCCGTTGTTTCAGTGTCTCCCTCGAACTTCCATACGCCCTAAACGGCGTTCCTGTCCCTCTACCTGATTTTTCTCGAATGCTCTCCTCAAAAGTCTCAGCAAGATCCGCCATCTCATGAGGGGTTAGCTTCCCTCCAGCCTTCTTGTTTTGGATAATAAACGTACGGGCGTTGTGACCCAAGCTTTCTCGTAACCCGTCCGCGACCACCAATTCCCTGAATCTTTCGATCGTTGTTATTTTACAACTTTGCATGTAATAGATCAGGTAGTTCTCCAGTCGCGTGGCAAATAGTGCCCATGTTTCAACGCTCCTTCTTTTTGATTGTGCGAAGAAACTGCGGTACTTTGTCGGCGAGAGTCAAAGCCCTTTTAGAACCGGATCCTTTAGTTCTGCATAAACCTTGCGTTGTTCTTCAGATAGCCGAGTTAACAGGCCCCGTGCCTTTTCACTCAAATGAGGTAACACCAGTCACGCTCTCTGCTCATGGGGAACTTCATACGAATCCAGTGTGGCCTCCACAGCTTTAAACCACCCAGGCACAAGCGGTTCTTGAGACGGCATAGGGATTAACACGCCTTTCAACATAGCGGTGTATCTTAGGCTCCGATCCTCGTCCTCTCCTGCCAGGTCACCGTCAACACGCATGGTAGATCTGGCACCACTTTGACTTCGCAATCTCTCTCTTTCCAAATCGACTTCTCGCTATTTGTAGTTGCGTCTGCAACATCACGACAGGTCAGGGCCCGACATTGATAACCCCCCGCTGTCACTCGTCTCACTGACCTCAACCAAGCCCACCTTCGCTGTGTTGCCAGTTGGTTCTCCCCGACTGCCCCCGCCGCTACGCAACCCATACCGTTCGCTCATGGTGCGCCCCGAGTCCGCAGTCAAGAGACACCAACCTGCACGTCCTTGTGCTCACAGCTTGGAGTTGTAGTTCTGCTCGTCCTTTTGCTTCAGACTTTACAGTTCCATGTCCTTGTCCACCCTTCCACCACGTGGCCACGTCCTCAGCACCCAACGATAGATAGCTGTCGACGGCGCCAGATAGGCTCCTCTTCCCGGGAGCTCCGACCACAGATGGCCTGATGGTAGCTCCCGACTCCAATCTCTGTCAGCGACACGAAGGCGTGTTGTTTAGTTAGTTGGCTTAATCAGAACTCTTCGGTATCACGAGTACAATAAAAAAATGAGCCCGGCCCCCAAGTACGTCTCTCCCTGACTCCCCTTTTTCCTCGTCGGTTAAAAACAACCCCTGGAAATCATCGCTGCCCTTTTTTCCCTAGGTGCTGTCCCCTCATTCGTCCATCACGCTGCAGGTCCGTCCCACCACACTCCCTTCTGGTCGTAAAGCTTGCAGTTGGACGTTGCACACGTCACGGAGGGCGCACTCAGCCCGAGGCACCGCAGTACCCCCAGACGTTGCGTCGCCGCAGAAGTCACATTCTTTCTTCCAAGGACGCTCGACGAGCCGGAGTCAAACACACATACACAACACAAACCCCCGTCGGCAAAAGGGGGTTCTAGCTTCGGCGTTAGTTGTCCATGGCTTCCAGTCTGGGGCGTCCCGCCTGGAGAAGAGTCATCCGCGTCTCTTGCCTTTGCCGATGTCGGGCGCGGTACTTAAGCAGCAAGAGATCATTCTCCGCCAGGGTCCTTCCTGACACAGTGCTCGAGGGTACCCAAACCATGGGGAGAACTATCTCCTCCCCCCCCCCTCACGGCGGCGTCGTGGGACGTTTCGTTTGAACTCCCGCCCTGCCGGTGTCCAAGAACGCCTGACAAGGTTGTGAAATATGTAGAGCGCAGCTAGTTATAGGATAGCATGCCTTGAAATACTCAAGAAAGGATACCAATAGAAAGAAACGTCTAGATTTACCAGAAGAACACCTCAGATATTTACGTCTGTTGTACTCGAGATTGCGCAAATGCAGATGTCTGTAGTGTACTAAGAAATAGCAAAATTAAAATTTTATTATTTGGAGCGTTGATTATCTAAACGTCTAATTAAGACTGGCACAGAAGTGCTAAATAACAAAAAAAAAGAACTCAGAAAATAAAAACATTTCATTTTAAGGCCACATCATTCTCTTCTTGTAGTGAACCAGATGGGAATATGAATGTTTTCCACTTTACGTCCACGAAATATCCTCCATTTCTTCAAACACTGGAGCGATTTTCGCATCTTCCAAAGTTCGTCCGTTTTCTTTTTTTTTTAGTTGGCATTCTGAACATCTGTTTCAGTCTTTATCCAAATAATGAAACGGCAAAAAAGTCAAGGGTGGAGAATCAACAGTAACGCCGCACCGTACTACCAACATTTTAAAATGCCAAAATGTTACGCCAAACTATCACAGCGCACGAGACTCTGAAGATGCTGAAGGAGTTGAGAGGTGCCGAAAACCGCAATCTTTGTAAATTTTTAAAATAGAAACTAGGAGATGCATGTAGAAGCGGGTTTTTGCTTTTTACTTTAGAAAGGTCGAGACACGAACTCATAAATTATTTAAGCAAAGCACTTAAATTGTTGCACAGCTCCTAGCGTCGCTACCATTCTGAAAAAAAAATTGTTTTCGCCTTGTGTCGAAAGGATACAAGGTCACGAAAATTTCTGTGGCAAACTAAAATTTCTTAAAGGTGTGCTTGTTTCAAAAATTTCTACCAGTGCTCCATGTGCGCCACGTAATATTTTATGGGTAGTGTATAATATAAAATCTGTCGTCTCAAGAAAAGACAGAATTTTGGTGTACGGGCACTTCACTGCTCGCGGTACTTAGATTGGAATACGTTCAGATTGCCCACCTATACTGCACTGAAAAGGTCAAGTCTGCGTGAACTTGTTTACAATCGAAACCTTTTCCATCTGCTTACACAACTGGCATGTGTAATTTAACAATAAGGGGTCGTTCATTCCTAGATTTTTGCAGATGTTTCTGGAAAAACTGCATTGCAGAAACTAGCGTGGGGTTACTTACGGTCGATCGTTGTACGTACATACGACTAATACAGAAACAAACTTCGACTCGTTCTGTTATCGTCTTGACAAAGAGTTGCTTCAGGTGTGTGTAGCGATACATGGAATTGCTGTAGTGGGCAATTTGTCCCCAAAGAGAAGTAGCTTTTTAATTTATGTGAAGGTTCACATTAAAATAATAAGCTAACGAAAGACCCGTAACTCGAGTAGTTTTAAGCCTTGTATTCTACTTTTGTGAAAAAACCAATAGTGGGCGGAGGAGCCTTCTGCGCTGCATATCGTGATAGTTTTACCAACACAACAATCTATATATTTGACTTTAATGGGCTTTTCTTCTCCGAGCAGTGTTCGATAAAGAATAAACACAAATGAAATAATTGGCAATCAAAATGGTCCAGTTTATCTTGAGGAATATTTGCCATGTCACTCGCGTTGTTTTGCAGTAGCGACAGCCCTATTGAAAATTCTCATTTGTATGAGAAATTTCTGTGTCCAATAAACATATATAAATAATACAAGATATATAAGAACATATAAGATCTATATAAGAACCATTTAAGAACTATATAAGATATATAAGAGCATACAGGCACCATATAAGAAACTTGTGAAAAGTTTCTTATATGGTTTCTTATATGGTTCTTATATATTTTATAAGGTTCTTATATAGTTCTTGTATGGTTCTTATATGTTCTTATATATCTTGTACGATTCAGATGTGTTTATTGGACACAAGACATTTCTCATACAAATGTGGTTTTTTTCACTGGGGGGCCACGCCCATGTGCCAGTGAGGGTAACTGCAAATACTTTACTATGGTTGGTGACAGGTTAAGACTTCGGACTAAGCTCCTCTTACATATTTCCAGTTTAGCAGAGTGAACGCTTGAGGGGACGTCATCTCCAGCGTTTGCTCCGCTAAAGTGAGAATAGGTTAGAGGAGTTTTCTTGGTCTCTTAAACTCTCACCGACTATAGGAAGACACGTTACACTCGGCTCATTCGCATTAGACAGCATGACTGTAGCACCATATCTTCCCCAAGAGGGCACTCCGACGTGTGCGCATCGTGCTGTCCACGCTATCGTGCTTTAGCGCTGCGCCTACGTAGAGGGATTCCGCCGACACACCGAAATACCGGATTCATCAAAAAAGCGAAGACGGCTGTTTCCGCGGTCTCGACGAGTTTCCACAACGATACATGGTGGCAGCCGCCCTCCCGATTCAGAAGGAGAAAAACCCTAGAATCCGCGCGTCCACCGGTCCCAACAACGCAAAGCCTCTCGCTGTCAAGGCCATTGGATTTTCGTGGAGAACGAGGTATTTCTTAGTGAAGTATTTGGCAACTGTGCCTCCTCAGATGGGACGACACTTCCTCTCCCCATGCGGGGGGATGCATCCTCTGACCCCCGAACAAGATGAGAGCGCAACTTCGCTCTGATTTACCAAATATTCCAAGAAAACCAGAAAAACCCGCGATAAAATATTACTTGGGTTTTGGGCTCTTAACGTGGCAGTTTTTGGACGTCGCGCTAGTGCCAGGTACTGGCTCGAACAACGTTCAAAGGGAACACGGCTAGCTCGTCGCTGAATGGCTGGTGATCAAATTTGGAGATCAGTCTTTTTTGTTACAAACCATTTGACCGTCGGACCATTCCGACTTCAGTGAAGGAAACCAGCGTAGAGCACTGATGTTATTAGTTAATTAACGTTGTTGCTGTCATCAACTTTTGCGTTTCGACTCCATTTGCAGGGCACTGCAGGCATGGCGATGGAACGCTCGCTTTAACGGTAGAGCATCACGCAGCGGCGTCGGGACTCCCGATGCCTAAGGTCAATAGAAAAAATCCACACTCCCCAGTATGTCTTCGCCGTAGCACTTGGTTTCTCATCTTCATGACGCAACATCCTCGCATGTCTGATAGAACTGTGTTAGCTTGCACTCTTGGTGATGTCCTTCAATTCTGATAAGAGGAAGTGCTTTGACCCACATAAGACTCCCCTCTTCATGAATGAAGAGGTATATCGACAGCAGATATTGCGGGGATGAACAACTAAGCGCAGCCTACCGGTTGGTGTCCTTGATGTTTTCTGACTCGAGGCGCGTGAGTTTCAAGCGCGCTGATAACATAGACGTCTATTTCTTTTATCTTTCGTGGCTTTGAGTGTGGCTTGGCCAAATCTTTAGCAATGGTTCCCTCAATTGTCAGTACTCTCATCAACAAAAGGCTCTGCCTCTTTTTATCCCCTCACATGCTTGATGTAATGGTGGCTACTCGGTGTCTTTGCCAAGTCACTTAATCCTGATAACAGAGTGTAATATAGTGAACATTATATCCCTGCTTACGGATGAAGAGGTATGCGAAGCAGACGGATTAATGTTGCAATGTTTCTTTAAACTTTAAGCCGACTCTGCCGAAGTCTATTTCACCTGAAGATTACGCTTGCAACCATGCAGTGCTAGTTGTTTCGGCAGATAAGCACCGCATTTACAAATACTGATCAATATCTTTAACATGCATAAATATAGAGATCAAGTATATAACACATTTTCCAGAATTTATATTTTTACCCTTTCCCAACAGGGTATTTAGCGTTATTAATCTATAGCTTATATACGCAGCACCTAACTTGAAATGCATTCGTAATGGCAGAGCGAAATTTGGACGACAAAGAGCAAACCGTTTACAAACATTTTGAAGTGCTTTAAAGTGTACCCGAGGCTGCGTTTTTTGTTTTTTTTTCATCTGAAGAGCACCCAGAATTTATGATCACATTCTGCAGTGGTTAACATACTATTTAACATCGGAATGTTATATTTATTTCCGCACTCTACACATCCTACCCCGCGAAAGCTTTTGATCGGTACGCTCTTATAATCAGAAAAGGTACCAATGTTATTTCTTGTCTGCATAAGTAACACTTTATAACACTTTATCTCTATAAAAATGCAAGATGTTCGTTGATGGCTGTCTTTTTTTATACGAGGGGGACCCAAAAGAAACCGAACTAATTCTTTTTTAAGCAGAGCTTTTGCAGTACCTCGTATATGAACGTAAATATAAAGTGCGTCGGAGCAGGCTATGCTTAACCGCGCCCTTTGTGCGGTTTTTGAGTGGTGAAAAAAAAATGGCAGCTCGAAGAGAACAGTTTTTATTTATGTTATTACAATAACCGATAGAAAACACCTCTAAATCGTTAGTATGATTTATGGAAGTCTACAGTTTCATATGTATTTAACTAAAGCACACATATCGACACTATATAGGTTGATCTTATTTCCAAAAACAGTTTTTTCATTTTTTTTTAAACTTGGTCTGCAGCTAGCATTGATAAAACTGACCGGTTTATCAAACCATCATCTAAATAATATCCGAATAGAAAAAAGAAATATCTGAAAGTCATGTAAAGTAAACCTGGATCATAAAGCCGCCGCGCGGGGGCCCGACATCCGGGAAGGCGCTGTCGTAGCTGAATAAACGATTAAAAAACCGCGAACAAACGGAGTTAACGAAGAAGCACGGACGACAGGACAAGCGCGTAACATCTGATTATCGATTTTCAACCAATCAGACTGCGTCATTACCCGGTATGAAGGCAGCACCACAAATTACGAAGACAGAAGCGTGAACGCCAGTAGTGACGTTTTACGTTTCTTCAGTTGTAACTGACGACGTCACTGACTCTAGCGGCGAATTAGAAATTAATACTGTTGGAATGGCATTGTGTTTCAGATTTTGCAACCCTGCACAAGTAACGTAGGGTTCCTATTCCGGCTAGTTTTCTTGCTTGCAATGCATGCGAGTGCAGCTATCGATTTCGACAGCGCAAGCGACACGTGCGCAGCTTGTGGAGCGGACACTTCACACAAACGCCACACATCACTCTATTCCTCCAGACGTCACTTCCCAAGTACGACCTACGTGTAAACACCACAAAACGTTATTTTGGTTACAAGTAGACCGCTACAAACACCTGCGATACTTTAAGCCCTCTAAGGTCTTCATAGCCATGTCTAGCAGGCAATACATTCTGTGCAAATTCGTTGTTCGTAAAAAAAAAAATGGCGCGATTGTTGTTTTATGTTTAGTTAACACGTTCTTCTTATTTTTTTTTCGTATTCAAGATTTTTGACACATAGTTGCTCAATGCCTAAATCAGTACAAAGTCTATCTTGCATAAAACACTTCTGCAACCGCATTCCCTTTTCTCCGGACACGACAGACCAACTACACTGTTTACGATGTTGTAATAACTTTCCTTTATTATTTGCGTGGAAGTTTTTTCATGCATTCAATACTGCCAGCTGCCTTTTTCAGCCAGTGCAGGAGTGGTGACATACAGCTTTTTTTATGGTTGTGACATATCTTAACTTGAACAAAAGCATCAGAAAGAGAAAGCAGTAAGGCATATAGTACATAGTGTTGATAGAATGTGTACAAAAGAAAACTGTTACACTCAGGAGTGAAGATAATACCGCTAAGACCAAACAAAGTTGTTAGCAGGGGACATAAACATAAACATAAGGCGCCACAATCGCCGGTGAGATATGACAAAAATAGCGGGGTGTTGCTGTGCACTTCCTTCAAGAAGAGATAATGCAAAATACAAATAAAATAAACACCCTTCACTCACAAGTACGTACAAATAGAAGATACAAAGGCATCCTGGGATAGCAGGATTGTGCCCGGTTATAGATCTTTTTATCGGGTATAACATTGCACGATAACTTGCATACCTAATCCTGCGTATTTGCGCCTGACATTGCCGAAATAACGAGATATTCAAGCCTTGTCTGCACGCCAGCCATGTGCTTGGTTCTGTCCACCCAACGGAGCAGACGACGCTAGAAGGAGCACACGACGCTAGAAGGTGAGAGAAGAGAGGGCTTTCCCCTTTCCGCACTTTCTACTGGGTGTCCCAAGGAGCGGCCAGGCTCTTTAAATCAACCGCAAAATTCGGTTTCTTAACCTATCGCGCCACGACTTTGTGCAGCGTTGCCCACAGATGCTGCATTTCTTTTTTCTTTTGTAAAATTTGTTAAGAGCGAACTTACCTGAGGAAAAAGTAAACAAAGAAAAAGGCTTACCTCCTATGGAAACACAGCGAAACCACCGGTTTTCAAACAATACGGCACCGTTTCGCACGGGAGACAAGAGATGGCGCAAGCGGTCGCGACGCCAACTGCCTCCAACTAACGAGCATATGGTGCCGAGAGCCAGCGTCTTGAGCAGACGATCTTTTCGACTCAAAAAGCGGCGCGAGCTTTTATGATATAAGTTGCCAATGCATTATTTTATCATCCTTACTAATAAAACACAGTGAATGGACACATATTCGATTTAAAAAAATGGTTTGTCGGAATATTTTGATTTTTTTCGGGGTACTTATGTCCTCTGCTTTGCATTTCCTTGTTACCGCGCCTGTTTTTGGTTCTGCGAATGTCGCCGCAGCTGAATGCGCGTCACTTTTGAGTCGAAAATATCGTCTGGTAAAGACGTCCGGATCTCGGCGCTGTACGCTCGTTCGTTGGCGGCAGTCGGCGTCGCGACCGCTTGCGCCATCTCTTGTTTCCCGTGCGAAATGGTGCCGTATTGTTTGAAGACCGGTGGCCTCGCTGCGTTTCTATAAGAGCTAATCCTTTTTCTTTCTTTACTTTTTCCTCAGGTTAGTTTGCTCTTTCCAAATTTTACTAACAAAAAGGCACCATATTTAAGCAACGCTGCACAAGGTCGTAGCGCGATAGGTTAAGAAACCGAATTTTGCGGTCGATTTAAAGAGCCTGACCGCTCCTTGGGACACCCAGTAGTACGCGCCAGATTACATCTGTAGAGCCGACTTTGCTGACCTTCTGTTTTCTTTCCGAGAAGCCTAGTCACCGAAGCGGGCGTTAATCGCTTCTAATCAGCTTCCACAAAGGTTACTGCTGCCGAGGAACACCGTAGAATAAAAAAAATGACAATAACCAGGCCTTTAGTGGTAATGATTTTGATGATGATTGTAAGGCGCGCGGTAAATAGTGTGCATAATTGCATATTGCGGCTGCTGCACCGGTGGGTGTGTGTTCTTTTATTATTTGTTTTCGCTCCTGACGCCGTCGGCTCGAGTGTTCGGAGCGCGTGGTGTACATGTTGTGGCTGCCGCGCCGGCGGGGGTGTGTTCTTTAATTATTTGTTTTTGCTCCTGACGCCGTCGGCCTGAGTGTTCGAGCGCGCGCGTGTCACCCGATCCGGGCAGTTGGCGCTCAGGTGCTAGCAACGTTACTATACTTCGTTTCAGCTTCGGTCCAGACGCAGCCAAAGCTACAAGCGCGAGCTCCGCGGGCTTTCAGCATCCCTGCCAAGCACGCGCGCTCGTGCAGTGCAAGCACTGTTCTGGGCCACTATGCTCGCGCTTGTAGCATCGGCTGCGTCTGGACCGAAGCTGAAACGAAGTATAGAACTCTCAGTTGGGAAACTCGCCTTTGAAACTTGGGCCGCTGGCGTCCACCGAGACCGAGCTAAATGCGACAACAGCGCCACTCTGTATCATTCGTCTTAACTGTAGTCGCCTTGAGCTTTTAGAAAGCATGTTTTTGCGTAAAAAACAACGAAAAAAACTCTTTTTGTAGTAACGTTTATTGGAGATAAGTACAAAACGGGGGGCGCGTGTTGTTTTCTAAAATCTTTAGTTTGCAAGTTTTGCAGTACAATTAATATTGTTTTTATACAACCGTGCCTCAGCGGTGATTTCAGGTAGCGCGTCCCGAGCTAGGCGCATATTAACCTAGTAATAATTCCGCGGCGCGTCCGCTTGGGAGACGGGGGCGGTACCTCGAAGCCCTTTCCACAGTATCTGTTCTGGCCCCAAAATGGCCGATTACAATGAAAATGGAAGTCACGTGCAGTTCCTCGACTGGCCGCGGCGGGAGAAATGGCGGCGTTGTGATCGCCATTAGCTCGGTTCTCGTGGACGGATCGGTGCCACTTTTCAGAGCAGTCTCTATGGAAGTTTCCCAACTGAGTGGTTCTATACTTCGTTTCAGCTTGGGTCCAGACGCAGCCGATGCTACAAGCGCGAGCATGTGACCCTGAACAGTGCTTGCACTGCACGAGCGCGCGTGCTTGGCAGGGACGCTGAAAGCCCGCGGAGCTCGCGCTTGTAGCATCGGCTGCGTCTGGACCCAAGCTGAAACGAAGTATAGTAACGTTGGGTGCTAGACAGGTGGCAAACAATGCACGGGCCGATTATACTTCGCCTCACCTTAGTATGGACTGTTGTTAGCCGCGCTTGGTAAAAGCGCGAGCCAGTTGCGTCCAATGAAGCCTCGGCACCTGCACGAGCGCTCGTGCAGCGAGTGCTCCAGTCAGGGCAGTCAAGGCTAGCCGCTCGCGCTAGCATCAGCATTCACGGTTAGTCCATGCTAAGATGAGACGAAGTATAGACAAGTAATTTGGTTCTGGTGGTTCGAGAACTGACGGGGTGTTGTATTTACTGTCGGACGTTTATTGGACAGGTGTATACCACGTGATCCCTTTCGGTTTTAAAATTATTGGTCGGTCTTGGCCAGAGGCAGAGAAGGACCTTTCCTTCATAGGCTCGTGTCGGGCGAGAGAAGGACGATTTTTGGCGTATGAGCTGTACGCGCTCGCGGACTGGGAGGCGCGCAGCAATGATGCCGGGTCCCTGACTTTTCGTAACGAACGTACAGAGTCAGTAATTATTCGGACTAATAAACACCTTAAAAAACGTCAACCATCTGACGGCTCCTGGATTCGGCGGCACCAGCAGAAGACGCCGAGGACCATCGTCATCAGAGAAGTACGAAGAACCAAAAAGAAACTTTTGTTATGATGTTGCTTATGATGATGATGACGATGAAAGTAATGATAATTATAATAATAGTAATAATAATGTTTATTTCATGTGGTTAAAAAGAACCCCGCGGATTTTAACATTGGAGCTCACGGGAAAATAAAAGATATTTTTTATGCCCTGTACGGACTGATCAAGTGAAATAACGGAAGGGGAAAAACAAACCGAAGGTTGGTAATGCTGGAACCCATGCACAGCTGCTGCAAAGCGTCTACAGTCCGTAAGGGGTGATTGCGAATTCCATTGGGTGCCACCGCCACTGAACCAGGTTTCTCGAAGTGAACGACTTATTTTTCGCTGGCTCAGTGTTTTGCGATTTAGGTCAAGGCTAGGTTTTATAATAGGGAGTTTTAGAACAGTGCACGCTAAAGCTTTGCGTGCGCAAAAAATAGCGTCGTCGCCACTGCGCATGCTCCGAACGCAAACCAGGTTTTGCGCTTTGCGTGCGCAATTTTAGCGTGCGCTATTTCCGACGACGCAAAGGGTCTTTGCGTCGTTCTCGTGATGCGCGATAAGTTGCGAGAGGGCTAAAGCCAAGACGATCCGTGTTCTAATCCGGCGGGAATAGGCAAATGGCGGCTCAGAAGGCAGCAGCAGCAGCGGCAGCAGCC
Organism: Ixodes ricinus; assembly: GCA_037355805.1. Classification (NCBI taxonomy): domain Eukaryota; kingdom Metazoa; phylum Arthropoda; class Arachnida; order Ixodida; family Ixodidae; genus Ixodes; species Ixodes ricinus. Next base: position 75,533 of record JAZHYW010028063.1, on the reverse strand, counting down.
TCCTCGCGACTGCGCTTTTCTGCGCAAGATGACATTTCGCTGTTGCAAGAAGTTCACGCCCTCAACCCGTTTGAGGACCCATCGAGATGGGCCCAAATCGCAAACAACCTTCTTTCAGCCACCGGCAAAAGTTTTAGCGCGCGAGCGGTACGCGACCGCCTCGATCTGCTGCTCGCGCAGTTTGCTGCAGAGGATCGCGCCAACTTAAGAAGGTGAGTGTACTGCTCCATTTACTGCTAAAGATTATTTAAAGCAATGCGCAATGCGGCGTTAAAGTGTGTGCGTTGATCTGAGCACCAGGTCGAGCTCAGTTGCTACTCTGTCGCAGGTCAGGCACCGAGGAGCGATATAGCGAAAAGAACACCTGCTCCAGGAGATCGCCGATCTGACAAGAGAATTTCACTGCAAGTACAAGGCGACGGCCGTCCGGAGAGCGGCACCCTCACGCCAGAAGCTCACAGCCGCCGAACGAAGCGACGCGTCTGGGTTACGGGACACCGCCGCCGCAACCAACTTAGCATACTCCGCGGTACGTCATTTATATTTTTCTTTCTTTTTGGCTTTTGTAAATCTACTAATGCTGGGCTCGTTCGATTTATCTGCGCCAGCCTGCACCGGTGCAAAAAGGTTCGATGCAGAAAAGTGCAAGGCAGTGTTCCCAGCTTGTATTTTAAGACAGGCTGCACTCTTAAATAGCATCTAGGTGTTCACCGAGTGAAGCTGGTGCAGGAGATGTAGGTAAATCGAACGAGCCTACTGTTAATCTCTTTCAAGATGGTTACAGAAGAAGAATGTAAACCAAGTATCACACATGTTGCACTTGCTGCAAAACCTTCAAACAAACGTTTTAAAAGAAAAATGAATTTAGCAATATTTACAACATCTGGTGGCATTTGCAGAATGGCAACGCAACTGCGGACGCATGCCGTGCCTCCACTTCCACTGATGCTGCTGCTGCAGCGTACGTGGCAACCTCTTCGGTCGTCGAGGTACCGGAAAGTGCTGGCAACATATGTAAGTGGGATCAGGGCGTTTTAAGGCATATGCGTTTTTCTTAAAGGGCAACTCCGGTCGAAAACCAAACCAAAATAAATGACCGGTATCACTTTAGTGGCTTGAAATATGATATCACAGGCGAAATTTTACGTCAAAGTGAAAATGCATATTTCACTAAGACCGATTTTAGTGATGCGACCAGCTGCTCTTAGCGGGCGGCAAGCGGGTCAGCTTTTAGTCAAGGAACACTGAGCAGCGCCCTTGTGACATCGGATCACAGTGGAGCTGCAGTTGATTGGTTGTACCCACTGATCTCAATGACAATTGCTGGATCGCGTTTGCCCGCTCCGCGAATGCGGTCACTGGCGGCCATCTTTTTGGTAGAGTTATATCACCTCTAGCCAAGATACAGCTGCTGAAGCCACCTGGCAGCCACCATCATCCATCCATGGCAGACGGCGTTTTGGCAGTTGTGGTGGCAGGCTGCCATCAAAATAGCGTGGGTGATATTCCGTGATTGATTGAAATTGTTTGACAAAACATGTTTTTAAAACCCGGCGTGAACGGTAGCCCGGTCTTTGAGGACCCGGTGAAAGTTTCACGAAATCGCGCAGCACCGGGGAAAACAGCACAGCACGCATCGAAAGTCGCATCGAAAAAGCATCGAAAGCAGACGCCGGTACGTAGTCTGCTTTCGATGCGAGCTGCGCTGCTTTCCCCGGTGCTGCGCTTTCGTAGAACTTTCGCCGGGTCCTCAAAGACGAGGCTACCGTTCACGCCGGGTTTCAAGAATCTGCTTCGTCGAACAACTTCAATCAAGCACGAAATATCACCCACGGTACAGTGTACTAGATCTACGGCTATTTTATGGCAGCCTGCCGCCATTGCGCTGTCCGCCATATTACTATGATGGCTAGAGATGATATAACTCTACCAAAAAGATGGCCGACCGTGGCCGCATTCCCGTCCATAGGCGGTGCTGGTCAAACGCGATCCAGCAATTGTCATTGAGATCAGTGGTTGTACCGCTCACCGCAGCACCACGTTGACGTCACGTTGCGACCATAGGTTGATGATCAGCGTTGCCATCCCTCTAGCAGATTGTTTCGGTCTTTCCGTAGACGCCCGAAACCAAAGTTTGAGCCGTGATACTTATAAAACTACACACAATACCGAGAAAAAAATTATCCTTTTAATTCAGAGACACTGCTTCAGGTAAAAACAGTCGTAATCCCAAATCTAAAAAAAAATATTGGCCGAAGTTGTCCTTTAAGCATGTTTCACATGCTGCAATTAGAGACTCCAGCGAACAATAGGGGCGCGCTGGTCAGGCAAAATGGCGGACGAAAGAAGGTACTTTTTTGTCGTTCAGCACGCGGACCACCACAAATTCCTTGCACTGCAGCGTAAAATCGCTGTTACATATGAAAGAAAAGCGATTATCGACAGTAGAAACTTTCTTCAGTCAGTGGGTAAAAATAACACGGCGAAAGCATAAAAATGATTACTGTAAACGATGTATGTTTCTATGCTGCCTGCGAGAACCAAGCAGCAGTAGCAGACGACAGAGCCGAAGTTACCTCCTCTCTTGCGCTTGTCAGCCTAGCCACTACGCGGCGTTGATTTCGCTGGAGTCACCAATTCTGCGCCCAAAATCACTGCCGCTAGCGGTCGCAGCACCGCTAATGTGGAAGAGCTTTTAAGCTCGAGCTGCTAGCTTTAATGCATGGTACGGTTGCATTTTATTCTGTCCAGGTTATTTTTTTGTATTTCTCCGATTGAGGCTTATAGGCTTTCGAATATAGTTTATCGTAAGGCGAGACAAAACGTATGCCTACGCTTTTCATTATCATAGATGCGGTGGACAGTGCTGCATACTTGAACCACAACTGGAAACACCAAAGGAACTACCAATGGAAAACATAAATATCCAAGAGTTAAAATCTTCAGAGGTGCTGCTTTTCATATTTTTTTCAGGGACCACTTGTGTTGTAGATACGGCAGAGCTCCTCTCGACAGCAGCTGCAGGCGACACATATGAAATTGTAGCTCATGACCTGAGTCGAGAGTTAACCGCAGCTGCCACGGGCACCCCTTCGATCGAGGTTCGAGGCCATGTATCTGCAGCTTCACCCGAGCAGACCATGGAACCTGAAGCTAGCCGTCAGGTGCAGAGGGGTAAGCTCCAGGCTTCCCAAACAGCTCAAATGTTCTATAAACCTCCTCGGAACATCCGTTGTGATTAGGTGAAGGGCTTGAGGTAACGGGAGCTGCATAAACCTACACAAAGAGAGAAACATAAGCACTACCATTTGCAATCGCCACGAACTAAGCCTGTTGCGGATAGAGTTTCACGCGCCACCTCGGTCTACTGGCTCGTATACCACAAATCACTTGAGCCGCGGCGAGGGGGCACGGAGTTTGGAAACCCGACCCAAAGACGGAGAGTTTTCGGAGAGTGTTTAGTCTACGTGGTCGGCGTAGTGTTTTATGACCAGGAGAGAGAGAAACGGGGGAATTTCTGGGTTGCCGGGGTGTGGCTCGGTCTCTTTGTGTTGGGTCCTCCTAAAGGAAAGACGCGGCTAACGCGTCTTCTGCTCGAAATTGTCTTTGTAACAATGTAACTTTCAGTGTGTACCTTTAATAAACAGTTGTTCAGTTCGTCCAATCTGGTTCTACAACATAATTTGGTGCCGAAACCCGGGAAGATAAAGAAAGTTGTGTTAACGAGGCCATTGGATTAACAAGACCATGGAACGCCTGAAAGTACGACGAGCATCGAGGAGGGCCCAGAACACTCGTTTGGTCAACGAGGTAAGAGCATCTTTGGCATCCCCTCAACCAGACGTTGAGGCTCTTAGCGTGCTTTACCAAAGATTGAAACTGAGCAACACCGAGCTCGTGAAGCTAAATGAAGAATTAGAGCCTTTGGTGCCTGCCGAGGAGCTCAGTGTTGAGTGCGACGCCGTGATGGAGTACGAGGACACGGCGATCGCCTCACTGGCGCAGTTGGAACTTAAGATCGACCGAATGAAGAACGGCCCCATGACGTCGCGCACAGACGACTCGCTGCATCGGGAGAGAGCCACCGGAAGCGGTACCAGATTGCCTAAGCTGCAAATGATCACCTTCAACGGAGAACTCAGCAAATGGCAAGGATTTTGGGATCAATTCAGAGCGACGGTGCACGATAATCGCAGCTTGTCGAATGTTGAGAAATTTCATTATTTGCGATCTCAACTTACCGGAACGGCCGCCTCTGCTCTGTCTGGACTTGTAGCAACTGAGGAAGGTTACGTCGAGGTGATAGAGCTGCTACAGAAGAGGTTTGGAGATAAGACCCAGATCGAGCAGGAGCACCTGAACAAGCTTAGAACGGTACACCAGGTGAGGTCCCCAGACGATGTCGTTGGATTGCGAAAGCTACATGATCATGTTCAGACTCACATTCGGGGGTTGACCTCACTGGGCGTAAATTCGGCGTCCTACTCGTCGATGATGTGTGAGGTTCTCTTGAAGGCGATGCCCAGTGACCTAGTTGTAGCTTACCATCGACACAGAAGCTATAACGGCCCAGTGGGAGCTGAGACATCAGAGGGGACGCTAAAGAAGATTTTGGAGTTCCTGTCGGTCGAAGTTGAAAGCAGAGAGCGTAGCGGACATGATGCGTTTGCTCAGAAAAACAAAGAACGACGCTCAGCTCCTAAAGGAAAGGTCCTTCCAACCTCCATGGCTCTCCACAGCAAGCTGGTCTCAGATGACTGCTTTTTCTGTAATTCTAGTGGGCACAAAACCGAAGAATGCAAACATCAACTGAGCCTCAGCGAAAAGATGACACGCTTGTCTAAAGATGGCAGGTGTTTTAAATGCACGACGCGAGGTCACCGCGCAAGAACTTGCCGCCGCAAGATAACATGCGAAACCTGCAAAGGCAGGCATGCCACAACAATGTGCGACCCACGGTATGCAAAAAAGACGCCTGAGGTCGGAAGAAACGAAGTGAATAGCACGAGTATTCACACAGCTTTAAAAACAAACGGAAGTTGTGATGATAACGACGATGTGCTTCTGCAGACGTTCCGCGGCTGGCTCATGACGAAAAATGAATGCTGTTACATTAGAGGCGTCATTGATAACGGCAGTCAAAGAACCTTCATCAGAGAAGATGTGTCAAGAAAGCTGAAACTGAAGGTGATTGGCAAAGTGAATCTGAGCGTTAACGCGTTCGGAAGTGTCCGGGACAGCGAAAGGCACGAGCGAAGATTGGTCGAAATCGAACTTCAAAGTCAGTACGACAATCAGAAGCACAGGATCGAGGCGATTGAAGTACCGGTCATATGCAAAGACATCGATCGGGTACCGATGGACAATGACTTCGTGCAGAAAATCGCGAAAGAAAAAAGTATCTAGCGGATGTGCTGGTCTTCCCAGGCGTTCAGAGAGAGTGCGGAATCAGCCTTCTAGTTGGAGCAGATCAGCTTGGAAAGCTGTTGGAGCATGAGGTATGCTGGGATGAAAACAACAGGTGTCTATCAGCCGTGAAAACAACAATGGGATGGACATTTCAGGGCCCCGTGACCTCGAAGAACCCAAGACGAAAGCAAACAACCAGCAACGTGTGCGTGCTCAGAGCCGGTACAACGGGCGACGATGAAGTAAGCTCGACCCTGCGACAGTTCTGGGAACTTGAAAGCCTCGGCATCAAGGACTCAACGACCAACTCTGCTCACGACGAGTCTGTATTACGGGGTTTCGAGGAGACTATCACCATGACAGATGGAAGATACGAAGTTGCTCTTCCCTGGAAGTCTCAGAACCTCGGAGATCTCGGCAATAACAGAAAGGTGGCAGAGAAGAGATTGCAAGGGCTCTGCCATCGCTTGGCTCGAGACGAAGAACTTCTTCTGAAGTACGACTCTGCTATGGGGCAATACCTAAACGACGGACACGCAGAGAAAGTGACGGAAGAAACCAACGAAAAGGAAAATGTGTACTACATGCCACACAGAGCTGTTATCCGAGAAGCTTCAGCCACTACAAAGTTGCGAGTGGTTTTCGATGCGTCTTCGCACACTACAGGAGAGCTCTCGCTGAACGACCATCTGGAGAAAGGACCTAATCTAAACAACGACCTGCTGAAGATCCTGGTGAACTTCCGTTTTCACAGGATAGCACTAACAGCTGACATTCAGAAGGCTTTTCTTCAAATCAGCGTGAGACCTGAGGACAGGGATGCTCTTCGTTTTTTGTGGTTTGACAGCCCTCCCGTTCCTGGAGAAGAATTGCCTCCCATTCAAGAGTTTCGAATGACAAGAGTTCCTTTCGGGTCAACTGCAAGCCCTTTTCTCTTGACAGCGACATTGCAGCATCACCTGCGTTCAGTCGAGGGAGAAGCCAAGCCAACGGCGATGCACCTTGAAAAGTGTTTTTATCGTTGACGACCTGATTGTTGGATGTCTCGTGCATCCGACAGAGAGCGCAGAAGCTCTACCGATGCTACTTCCGCGGAGACAACCGTTTCACGGAGCTCCTCGTTGAGCACACGCATGTTCGCATTCTGCATGGTGGTGTGACGTGCTACCTGAATGAACTGCGAGAGCACTACTGGGTTGTGAGAGGGCGACAGTGTAAAACGAGTGATCGGACGCTGTAAGATGTGTCTTCGACTCAAGCTCAAGCCCATGACCGCCCCGATGGCACTTCTGCCTGAAGACACGCGTAACAAGGGCAGAACCGTTCGAGGTCTGTAACGTGGACTGTTGCTGGACCGATGTTCGTGAAACCGGAACAAACAGTGTCGAAGGCATATCATTCTTCGTATCTCATCATGACTGCTGTGACGCTGAGACTGATCACATTTGAGAACTTCGTCCATGAAGATATGTCTACCAACGCCTTTCTAATGGCTTTCAGACGCTTTGTGTCAAGGCGTGGGTTGCCGCGAATGATGTGTTCAGATAATGCACTGACTTTCAAACGAGCTGCTAAAGATCTAAAGCAGATGTACGCAGTGTTATGTAGTTCCGAATTGAAAGACTACTGCGCCAACCCACCGGATCACTTGGAGGTTTATCGTTGAAAGAGCTCCATGGTGGGGTGGCTTTTGGGAGCGTATGGTAGGATCGAGTTAAGAGTTGCCTGAAAAGAAACATCGGCAAAGCTGCGCTTGATGTCGATCAGATCACAACTGTACTAACGGAAGTTGAGGCTGTGATCAACTCCTCGACCAATGACGTATGTCTACTCCGGAACCAAACGAACCAAGTGTCTTAACTCCTGCTCACTTCCTTTGTGGTAGGAGGCTAACCACATTACCTCATCATAAAAGAGGAGACGTGACATCCACTCGAACGGAGTTGGTTGGGAGATGGTCACACCGCCAGCGATTGATGAATATGTTTTGGAACAGGTGGGCTAAAGAATATCTGTATAACCTGCGAAGTGCCCATGCTCGTAGGCCTCAATCCAGCAGCGGTCTCAGTGTTGGTGATGTCGTAATTGTGCATGACGACCACGTTCCTCGATTGTTTTGGAGAACCGGCAGGATTCTGGAGTGTTTCCCAGGTCGGGACGGAAATGTGCGAGCCTGTAAGATAAACATTGTGTAACGGCTCAGAGGTCAGGCGCCCTGTTCAGCGTCTATACCCACTTGAGATGAGCTAAGCTCATCTGCGGGGAGGATGCTGCGGCTTAAGTGATTTGTGGTGTACGAGCCAGTAGGCCGAGGTGGCGTGTGAAACTCTATCCGCAACACCCTCCACGCAAATGAGCTTAGCTCATCTCAAGTGCGTATAGACGCTGAACAGGGCGCCTTACCTCTGAGCCGTTACACAATGTTATCTTACGTGCTCGCACATTTCCGTCCCGACCTGGGAATCACTCCAGAATCCCGCCGGTTCTCCAAAACAATCGAGGAAGGTGGCGGTCATGCACAATTACGACATCACCAACATTGAGACCGCCGCTGGATTGAGGCCCGCGAGCATGGGCACTTCGTAGGTTATACAGTATATTCTTAACGCAAATCTGGTTCTACAAAAAGCCCACAGTGCCTGACACCGTTCGGGGGAAAAGTTCTAGCACTGTATAGTTTGTATTTTGAAATACCTTTTTTATAGTTTTTGCCGAAGTATCTCAAGGATATCCTGTTACATAGAAGACAAATCTATCTTAATATTTGCATCTAAGAAAATTTGAATATTAGTTGTGAACACATAAGGTAATTCACGTGCAGTAAAATAAAATCTACTACAGTAATTCATTTCACAATCTTGGCACCTTGATCTCAAATCTGTTCTTCAAGGCCTAGGTTGCCAGATGTTCCTGCTGCCTTTGTGCTTCCTACGATCACTCTGTGCTCGTTCATGTTCCTTGTATTGGTGCGTTCCCGACTATTTCATGACTGCATCATGTTTCCTGTGCCTGCGTATGTCGCTGTGGGGCTTGTTTTCTTGTAGGAAGCCAAGGAGGCTGCAGCAGTGTAAATGAACTGTGCTGGATATGTTCATGTCAATTTGCAACTCCGTTATATCCTTGCCCAGTGTCATTTTCTTTCAGATCAGATATGCAGCAGGGCAAAGTCACCACAATGTAGACCTCCAGGAAAGGTTTGTGCACATTTTTGGAGAAACATTTGTCTAACATGCACCAGATGTTTTTTTACAGGAAAAAAAGAGAAAATGAGAATCTAATATTTTTTTGAGAAAAGATTGCAGTTTGAACAGGGCACCCGAGAGAGGGAGAACAAGCTGGAGGAGCGGCGCATTTCACTCGAAGAGAAGCGCCTCGTCCTCGAGGAGAAGCGCCTGGCCCTCGACAGAGACAAGCACGAGCAACAAGTTCGTGAGTGGGAAGAAGAAAAAAAGGAGAGAGCTCAAGAAAGGGCAGAAAGAGAAAGGGATCGTGCACAGGAAAGACACTTTTTTCGCGCACAGCAGCAAGCCATGCTGGAGCTTGTGCAGTCAATGATTTCTAATAAGTTCAAATAGACAGCAGGCTTTTAATTTTCACTTTTATTTGTTTAATTACCGTAACATAAATACTTAAACGAATGTAGAAATGGAAGCTCCAATAAAGATTACTATAGCCAAAGAAAACTTGTTCAAAAGAAACAGCAACAGCATCTTTAACTCGGCACTCAGAAAATGACTAGAAGGGCCACTTTATGGTAAATGAACAGTGTCACCAAAATTATGTAGAACATGCAAACTGTATAATCTCATGGGTACAATATCTTGACAGCAGCTAAAGAAGTGCTGCATGAAATAGCGCTTAATGTGCAACGCTAAAAAAGACTAGAAAAGACCACGTTGAAGGCAAATTTACAGGGCCCACCAAGCCTATACGAGACATGCAAACTGCTGTCTTATCTCATTAGAATGCTAGCTGCCATGGCTTCATGGAGGCAAAGCACCAGCCTACGGATACCCAGTTGGTTTGAATGTTGGTAGAGCTGCCCGCAATCTGACGGAGGCATATTGCAAAGAAGGTGCCATGATATTGAAATTTCTGTTGTACGTCGGAACATCCCCAGATGGTTGAAATTAATCCTCAGTCCTGCACTGGGCCACACCGGATGCACTTTGTCGGTTTGGCACGTAAAATCCCCAAAGGTAAGTGCTCAGTAGAATGGTCCAACCAGGGGAGGTCGCTCGCTCAAAGTCGAAATGGCGGCTGGGCCGGGGACAACACGGCAATTCTGCTTGATGCAGGTGGCGGCCAAAGGTGACTGCTGAAATCGTCAGTTATTGAAGGGCTCATTCAGTAAAACCATGGAACGCCCACTGATTGAGTGATCTAATCACTGACGGTTTAGGCAGTCACCTAAGCACCTTAATACGAAAGGGTAGTGATAAGTGTAGATTGGCTGGCTAGCAAAACTGCTGTTTTCCTTGGCCTAGCTACAATTTCGGCCTTGAGGAAGCGAATTAGTATCATCTGGTGGGCTAGTTGGTTAAACATTATTATTAAAATTAGCGCAAAGACAAGGAAGGAAGACAGCAGGACAGGAAAGAGCGCGCTACTTACAACTGGTTTTAATAGAGAACGATGAGGAAGAAGTAGAGTAGTAATGTTTTGATTGAAAAGAAAAGAAAAGAAAAGAAAAAGGAATTTAAAGGTGAAGAGCATGGAGGAAAATGATATAACAAGGTTGAAAAGACATTTTTTTAGGTAAAAAGGTGAAGGTTGATTGTTTTAGATTGTACATCTGTGTACGTAGTAACGACGACAGCAGTAGCTGCACACAGTCATCCACGACGTCGTTTTCTTCCAGGACACCGATAACTTCTGTGATCTGTGATCTTAAGGGTGGAGAGACACTTTTCACGGTGACCTTGCCGCAGTTTTCTGTGCTCGAACCACCGCCGGTCACATTTCTCAGTGTAAAGAGTTCGAGGTATTGTATTTCTCTCTTCGATAGGGCCACTGATGGAGCACTGATGTCTTTTCAACCTTGTTATATCATTTTCCTTCATGCTCTTCACCTTTAAATTCCTTTTTTCTTTTTCTTTTCTTTTCTTTTCAATCAAAACATTACTACTCTACTTCTTCCTCATCGTTCTCTATTAAAACCAGTTGTAAGTAGCGCTCTTTCCTGTCCTGCTGTCTTCCTTCCTTGTCTTTGCGCTAATTTTAATAATAATATTGAGGAAGCGACCTACCCTGCTCAAGCTGTTGTATTGAGCGCTATGTAATGGAGCACTGATCTTACGAGATAAGACACAGTTTGAGTGTTCCATATAAGTTTGCTGAGCACTGTACCAAGAGTATCTTAAAGGTTGTGTCTGTCCCGTACAGAGGGTTTCAAGTATTGCCCCAAGTTGGGTGCACAGAGCCCAAAGAACATACCAGTCTGGCTACCGTACAGGCATGTATGACAGTTAGTAAAAATTGCCCCCACCCGATACATTCTCCCCACATCCTGCAAGTACAGCTTCTGATTCTTCTTGAAGTCCAGGAATGCGAACTCAGATACTATTTTGCCGAACCCCCACTCAACAGCTTGTCGCACAGTACTCATGCCACTGTTGAAGAGCACTTGCTGTTGAGTGAGGGTGGCACCTGCATACGGCCTCATGAGAAGCCGCCGTAGTGGGTACGCAGGGTCGCCGTAGATAGTGTAGGAGCGGCCCTGCACAAGCTTTTCCAACTTTTCGTACAGGCCACTCTCGCGCAAAATGCCTGCATAAAACAGAGAAACAAGAAACCACTGTACTTTTGACCGCTTTTAAAACAAAAGTTGCATGGTGTTGATTTGCCAGTGTGCTGATTTGGCATGCTCCATTTTGCAGTGCAGTGTGAATGCAGCATTACAATTCTTTGTCCTCTGTAGAACAGCACACTCTTTCAGAGCTAAGAAGTAAATATTGTTGCAGCAAACCTCGAAGAAAGCAAGGGCTGCATAAATTGGAAGAGATAGTAAAATCGGAACATGTCACTGCAGCTTAACAAAAAATGATGCAGAAAACAGCATTTCAAGGCTTGTTATTTCAAGCACAGCAACTGGACTAGCTCATTTGAAAGAATTGCATTAATAATTGTATTGAACACATGATTTCCTTTGTGATTTGTATTTGGTTTGATGCTATCTCTATAGCAAGACTGCTTATTCAGTGTTGCTACAGAGTTGAAATGCTGATTAATGGGAAGTGTTAATATCAAACATGGAAGCATGCAGGTCCAGAACAGCTGCACCCACCAGCGTCATGCCTGTGTCCTGGATAGGGACCGTCAGGTTGGCAGACGATGCCGTTTGCACACATTATGGACTGGTACTTCAACGCGTGCAGCCTCTTGTGTCCCGAAAAGTAGATCCGCTGGTTGGTGGAAGGGCGGTAGATGGGCCTGGCTGTCCCATCCACGAAACCCCAGCAGTTTGGCAGGGGTGCACCTCGGGCATGAACGGCCTGCAATAATGGTACATTCTTAGCGAGACCGTTCATGGTGTCTAAAACATGATTTGCTTTGATCAAGTGTCTTGTTTTGATATTTAATTTTATTCTTCAACTGCTTTGTGTCAGTATTCCTTATTTGTAGTATTGCTGAGTTTAAACGCAGCTTTTTATTTTTTATTTTAACGTATTGCCAGCTATGAGGCCAAAGCAGGTTGGTAGGCATTTTAGAAGTGCATATAAGTATTGAAAATGTTATCAAGAAAACCACGCACATTTTCACTATTTACAGCTTCCGTGGATAGCGCAGTTCTATTCTTCAACATATATAACAGAAAACGATTTTCAAAGAGTCTGCATTGAAGCGATAAGGCTCAATAAATTTGTTGTGTTTCGTTCTAGTTGTGTTACTGAAGTTTGCATATGTAGAATATTTATTGATATCAATAGAACAATGACGATATAGTAAGGTCTTTTCAATGTGCTTTCTTCCATGCACAGGAAGTGTTGTTTCTTGTAGTATACACGTGTTTCATGAAATAAAATCTATTACTAAATAAACATCCCTCTTTAAGCTGTACATTTTTCTAAATTAGTTCTGTTCAGCAGTTCTGGGTAACATATTTGACCATCTTAACTGGAAATGACAACAGTAGGCAGGAATTTGTTTGGGGGGGGGGGGGGGGAGGAAGGAAAGCAAGGAAGGAAGGAAGATAGGGACGGAGAAGAGGGCTGAGGCTGAGGGGGCTGGGATGTGCATGATCTGGGGTGTAAGGGGGAGGGGAGTGAAAATGCAGGTGTATATTACATATATGGTTGACTAGATATTGGGGGAGGGGGATGAAAGCTTCTGGCTAGGCTACTGAACACCAATAATGACAAGTATAATCATGTGACGCTGCAAGCTTTGACTATTGGAGGGCGCTTCATGAAATGCCGGACAAATCACGCTACCAAAAAGTATTCATCGCACAGAGATAATGTTGTCATATTGGTTTCTGCCAAAGAGTCTCTTTAAGAAGATGAATAAACTTTGTTGTAATTAGGTTCTTAATTACTTTTGGGTTCTTTTTAATTAGGAAACATTAAAACCGTTAGGTATTAAAGGGATACTTCAACGAAATTTGAAATTTTCCCGTCGTGTTCAAAAATGGGTTGATTATGATCCACAGTATCCGTAAATGACAATCGCACGTTTGTATTTTGATCCTGGTGGCTGTATTTTTCGTTATAAACGGCCCACTCTGGCAAGCGCTCGGAGAAGGCCCAGCGGAGACCACGTGACATCCAACGCAATCGTGACGTAGGTCGTCTCGAGACGAGCAAAGCTACGGCGAGGCTGACGTCGAGAGGATGGCCTAGTCGTTCCAGCCACCGAAGCGGCTGCTTTTGTACGAATTTTGAGTGACGGGTTAATCTTCTATAATCTTGTAGGGGGACAATAGCGACTTCTGCGACACACAAAAGGGATTCTCGGGAAGAGGGAGTTCCTCGTTCCCCTCTTCTCTCGTCGTGGCCGGAGGCGAGACGACCTCCGTCACTAGCTGTCAAGGTTCCTAGACGAGCATTACAAACGAGGCGTTAGCGACATCCACCAGGTGCTCTTTGCTAATCGTTTAATTCGTTTTAAAGTTCCTTTTCGAGACTTTTTAACAAGATATTGGTATGTTTGATGTGATACTGCTCTTTTGAACACATATAGACCAAAAAATGAGCGCCGAAATTTCGTTGTAGTATCCCTTTAAACGAAAAAAAAACATTAAGCCAGTGCACCTTACAGAAATATTAAACGCGCGCGACATCCCCCCTTCCCCCTAAAAAAAAATAACAAAAAACGGAATTGGGGCGCATTTATAGGTTCTGGTTTTATATGGCAAGGTATCTTTGCGTCGGCGGTCCTGTTCCTCGTGGGCAAATTAAGCAACTACCGTGCACAATTTGACCACGTGCGCTACCCTTGCTTCTACGAGGGAGGCGAGTTGATAGTCGCACGATTTGACCTCGGGGAAGGGAACTGCTGTCGCGGAGATGCGTTTTGATAGGACACCGAAACTTAAAAACTCATCCAATAGTTAATTTTTGGGGGGATCCGTACAATGCTGCGCGTGTTTTTTTATATTCAGTGGTTTAAAAACGCCGCTCTGTTAACGAATCAGAGTAGCGATGTGGGCGAGTTGGTTCATGCTTAGAAATAAAGGAAACAGCGCTCGTCCTGTGTACTCTGTTAACGAGCAGACTTACTCTTGCGAAGCGTTCCAAGTCGCCCAAGCTCAGTCAGCTGTGGGTGGTCAGGTCGTCCAGCAAGTGGCCAAAGGTGCCGTCGATGTGCGTGAGCACCTGACCGACGATGCTCGACATTGCCGACGAATCACGGCTGAAGATAGGCTCCAAGTCCCACCAGCGGTTTGGGCAGGCAAGTCGGCGCAGGCACATAAGGAGGGCCTCCTCCCCGCTAACAACAACCCCCTGGCTGCTGTACACCACCTTTGGCATCAGCAGGGCGTCATTTAGGAGTCCAAAATCGCCCTTCTCAAAGCGAAACATACACCGAAAAGTCAGATCGTCGAGTTTGGCGACGTCCAGGAGTCCCCACTTGGCTTGTACATACGCGGTTCTGGCTCCCGGTTTTGGAGGAACGTGTCCTCTAAATTGCTCCACGACATGTTCATATGCAGAAGCTGGTTAACAAGCAAACTGGATCGCGATTGGCGTATTGGAGGCATGATTAGAAAGAAGAAAAAAATAAAGAAAGAAACCACCTCACAGACCTCAAAGAGTGCACAACCTGGGTTTGTCATTTGGCGCGAAATTGTGCACGTGTGGATTGTCTTGGCTTCGTTAGTTGTAACATACTAGACTAAAAATTAGGTTGGCTGTGACCAAAAGTACGTTAAAACACGTTTAAAAATGTTGGTGGTGACAAAAAAATATTTTTTATAAATTTACAGCTTTTCAAGTGCCTTTTAAAATTCGAAAATTGCATTACTAGCTGGAACCATAGAGTTATTACAATAAACGCTAGAGGCTCAGCTGGCGCTAGTGTGCTGTTGCATTTTGAAGCAGACAGCAAGCAGTCAGAAATTGACTTCCGGTAATGCATTTCTATGGGAAAAAGCGAGTGCATTTTCTCTCTGCGCTCGATTATAAGAGCAAATATCACGAATAATTTGTACGTACTAGGCACATTGGAACATTTCTCAGTCACGCAGACGAAATAATTGGTCAGTTACAGCATTTTTGTTTGAAATTCGTGGCATGAAAAACGGTGTTAAAACCGCTTCGTACGTGTATTTATCTGCACTGTCGGACACTGTTAGCGCGAACACGGCGTCGACGCTTTCCAGCATGGGGGATATACGTGCCAAACGAACGAAGGACATGTGGAAAACCAAGAAAGACGGCAAGAACTACGCAGTAACACTGGAAAAGTAACTCCTTGTGAACGCAGACGATCAAAATAAATTGAAAGCCACGTAATATAGTCAGATTTGCAATAAATAAGTACTGCTTTATTCTTTCTGCTTATAAATATGTGCGAAGATGCTTGTTCTGGGTTCAAATCATCACCCGCACGCTCCAAATCTTTGCAAATAGTGGAAGCCAGAGAGCAGGTGCCCGATAAAAACTGCCCAACATAGAAAATAATAAAAAGACACACGTTTCGTAGCTCACGTGCGTTATTTTTTGCATTCGAATGTTTCTTTAACCGATCGTAAAGATGCCCGACGGAGTCATTTTCATCCAATGACAGGACGGGCATATTAGCAATATATAAGCACCACCGAAATGCTAGCAAACCTTGAACACACTCTACATTCCTTTCGATCGTTAGTCTGCTTAGAATCGTCGCTCGTTTTCACATACCTTCCTTGAAACAGAGGTTTGGGCCTGAAATAGAGCGAAGTTTAACATCGTTCAGTGGTAAAGAAAAATGCTGTAACTAAAGAAATTACGCTTTCACAATACCAATAAAGGTACATACTATCCGGTACAACCGAAATGACAAAAGTTATTCTTGTTATTTTCCGGCGAAGAGACAAAATTCACGCGCGTTTTCCCATAGGAATACACAGGGAGGCTGGAAAAGTAGACTGCATGCTGTCTGCTTCAATTTGCAACCGGAAGTCCCGTAGACACTAGCGCCAGCTGAGCCTCTAGCGTTTATTGTAAAAACTCTATGGCTGCAACTACATCTTGGTGGCGCTGCAAGCACGCGACGTCTGCGTTTTGCGTCGCCGCGGGGAAACGGTATTTAAAACTCTCTTTCCTAGCGTGCGCTAACGCAAGCGCTAAATTTAGCGCGAGCGTGCGCTAAAATTGCATACGTTATTCTAAAACTAGCTAATAATTTAAGGGTTCTCATTTTCGCGCCACGGTGGGATCTGAATTTCAATTCCAATGTGTTTACATTTTACCGGAATTGTTCGCAGGACCTATTTTTCGCGAACTGTCGATTCGCGAAATTCGCGAAAATGAGGTCCTCGCGAATATGAAGTCGTTTGCAGCACGCCGCGGTTCGCTTGCCGATGCCACGAGTGCAGTCTTCAATGGATGACAAGGACCTTCCACACGTCAGCATCCACTACCGCGCCATCTGTGTAATGGCGTGCGAACTGAGCGAGAACGCTTTGCCGCTTGGACGTTGTAGTTGGATGTTGAACGGGAAAGCGACTGGGTGCAGCAGTTCCGAATTTCGATGCTTGTCTATAGTGTACGGGCAACGCACTCATGAATGTATTTCAAGCCTTCTTCTGGAATAATCTGCTACTTTCTTTGGGCTTACAACCGACGATGATGGCAATGACTGGTGGAGTGACGGTATCGTTTTGTTGACAAACGTTCCGCCCCTCCCAGGGTCTTATAAATTTGTTGGCGCACGCTCGATTGACGTGGATCTGTCGCGATATGTTCTATACTAATGCATACACTAAAACAATTGCAAAATACGTCGTTCGAACATATGACAGGTGGGCAAATGAGTTGTTCTTTTTTGTGGAGCTGATCAAACGTGCCCTGGAATTAATGTTACGCGAATGCTGAATGCCAAATCGTAGATAGTCGTTTAGCTCCTTTACAGTCATTGTCGCTTTCAGATAAGCTAACTTCGGCCAACAAGAAAAGCATAATATTTTGATGACAGCACGTGAAAGCACTGCTATTTTTCTCAATTTTAAACGTTAAAACATTCTTCGATGAAAGATTTCTCACTTAACTGCTTACATTGAACTAGATTAGCTGCCGAATCCAGTCAGGGAACCTAACCCCATGAATGGTTTACACTTATGTCGCATGGAGGAACAAACAACCCACACCGCTAGGTTTTTCTATAGTGAACACGGCCTGGAAGCGATTTCAGAACCGTGAGCCTTTTTCCGATTGGTTCGCACCATATTGAACTGTGAGCAAACCTGTGGATTTATTCGGTGAGCCACCGCGCACCACCCGTACCCACTCGTGCCCACGCGTGCCCGCCTGTGCCGTGCGCGCCACGAATAGAAGTTCTTAAGTGCGGCAATTCTTGTGGCGTGCGGCTCAAAGGAGAATGCAATGCGGAGCGCAAGTTCGTCTGCTGCTTTTTGGGGGGTTCGTGGTGACGTCAAAACGCCGAACTCTGATTGGCTCTGAATTAAGGATAGTGGGTAGACCTCGAGGCAGCTTGCTTTGAAATCTACCCACTATCCTTCAGTCACAGCCAATCAGAGCGAGCTCGGCGTTCTGACGTCACCACAACCCCTGCAAAGACCAGACGAACTAGTGTTCTGCATAGCTACATGGGGCGCACTGCGCTTGCACTCGTGGCGCCAAGTGAAGACGCTATGAGAGTTCAGGGAAAGCTCCTGCCCCTTCTTTCTAGTTTAGCAGCGTGAAAGCTGGAGAGGAGGCGGCCTCCTATCAACCCTTCGCTCGGCTAAAGGGAAAGAGGTGGCAGGAACTTTTCATTAACTCTAAAGCTATCACCAAATATAAAAACTGTCTTGCTAAAAAAGTTATAACAGAGTAATCTTCATCTTAAGATCGTTCTGGAAATTCTCGTGGTTAAGGAACCAGGCGCCTTTTGAAACAAGATGTAATTGCTGCGCAGCGTCAGTGGAATCTTCATGTCGGTATTGGGCTAAGGGTCGAAGAAACGTGATAAGGTTTTGAAATAGGTTGGAAAGCGCAAATCGATTGTTCAGTTTGCCGAGCCGCGATAAGTTGTGTCTTGCGTAGAATAGATAAGATAAGGCGGTCATGTGAGAAAAGGAATATATTCTAGAGTTGAGGCTTTTTCCGGAATATATTCTGTCTGAAGAGAAAGCATTCTGAAAGCGGCGAAGGCATCGTGGTCTCAAAAAGCGAACATCTCGAAGGTAAGACCCTACCGTAAAAAGAAATCGCTTAAATAGCTACGGTCTCGTAAGAATTTGTAATGCGTTTCCCAATCTAAAAGTAAATATAGGCCCCTTGACGTGCAAACTTCTGGATGGAGAAACTCGTATAGACCCATGGAGACGGTGTCGGACGTATTTGTTTCTTACTGTAAGACCCTATTCAATTGGACTGCGCCGCCGCTGAAGTGCTTTTTTTGTTCACCTGAGCATAGGGTAACCTTCCTAAAAGTTTGACCTCGCGTAACGGGCGGACGGTAACGCGGTGCATAAAGGAGATTCAAAATGAAGAGAGGGAGGAGTTAAGAATTCGCATCTTAAAAATTAGGTCGCTGGCCCTCACATTACCGGGATGGCCATTTTAGGCGTGCAATTAATGGCACTAAAATTATTCAAACCTAGAAAATGTTAAACCAGTGAGAGTGTGTTGCTTGGTGTGCTGTGAGCTCGGTAAAAACTCTCGGTCTTGTTCCTAATTTTATGTAAAGAGAAAGGTGTATTATCAAAAACGTTTAATATGTAGAACTATAGGAATATTTTTACGGCAACTGGACACATATCTATAAGTAGAGCTCTTGAATATCTTGCTAAAGGGTTGCTGAGAAAAAAATTAAAAATAAGTTAGGTGTAAATCTTTTTCACTGTTTTTTCCTGCATGACGCCTTTTTGTAGCACTGCAAGAACATCCGTTTATAGTATTTTTATTGTTTTTCTTTCTATTTTTTTTCGTTTTAAGCAAATTGTGGCTTCATAAACCAAAATGTGTGCTGGTCGACTAAAATATGACAAATGTATATCTAATAAAGAAGGAAATCACAAGTACAAAAACCGGAGTAAAAAATAGGAGTCTATGGTTTACATGGAAATTGCTTTGCTGTTTACACACTAATTTGTTAATGAGGTGGTTAGTGGCACAATGCCTTCAATCACTTTCATTGCTCAGACTTATTTCTTATATTCTACTTTGCAGGCATGGCATCGACGTAAGTAAACCTTTTCCTAAACTTGTTCACTGTTATGGTGTCCTTAAACAAATGTGCCTAAAGATTCACTTCAATTTCTGCTAGATGTCCCTTATTGTTTCAGCATTTGAGTGTCGGCACGACTGAGAAAAATATCTGCCTGGGGAACATAGATATGTGACCTCATCCGAGACGAGCGCAGCAACCTAAGTTTCGAATAAAGTTGTGAACGCGGCATTATGTAATCGCGCTTCCCAAGCTTTTCAGTACAAGTTGCTATAGTGAATAAAGCAGTGACTTCTAAACTTATGCGCAATAATTTTGGAACTAAAAATATTTATAATTTTATTCATAGTAATGCAGATGCCTTCTTTTACAATATGGAATTTACTCGTACAATTAAAATAATCATTGTCCATATTTTATTGTATATTTTTCAGAAACAACCCAACCTCAACGCAGGGTGAGTGGCTATGCGATATGTAAAAGGCAGATTAGGTCGATGTATCAATTATAAATCTAAACGTTTTACAAGATTGAATAAGAAAAAAGCGAATGGTCGCATCCGCTATGCCGCTTGGTAGTACGTTTGTTTCTATTTTTTTAACGGTTTTATGGCATTTTACAAATATATAGCGCGAAGGTCAAGTGCACACTGACGGAACAAGCACTTGTTTGGTTAGTGTGTACTTGACCTTTGCGTTATCAATTTGTAATATGTATATCCTGCTAGCCCACCTTAATATTTTGGCATGAGGGCGTTTATGTTGCGTACTTACCGGACAATTAAGTAAAATAATTGAAAATATATTATTTGTTTTTATTGTCATTGCATATACAATCCGAATAACATTATTTTTTGAGCTTCTAACTATTAGACCACGCAGAACGTCTCGGAACATTTATTCTCCTTCTTGCTAATTCCAAAGATCCCAAGATCACGAGAGCTTCTCTCGGTGAGGAAGCACAGCGCTTGGGTCAAGTTCTGAGGGAATACTCAAAACGTTTGAATCCGATCCTCCACGAGCAAGCGCAAATGACTGATAAGGTACGTATTTTAATCAAGTAGTTGTGATATCGCGGTAATTCTTTTATAACGTAAGTTTCTATTCAGTACGAATCACAAGCACCTTTCTTCATGCGCGTTCAGTGTCATCAGGTGTGTCATAACGCTGATCGATTACAGCCCCTGGCGTGAGCGTCCTTAATCTTGAAAGACACGTTGGGCGCTGATTTCAAAACATTTCACGTGCATCTACCGAAACCAATACTAAGTGCAAATGTGGTTAGTATTCGATGTATATCTAGAATACAGAGTGCGCGGAAGTAAACGAAAATGAAAGCGACAACTGTAGCACGGTCACGTAATGCGGAAAAAATGGTGCTGCCACCTACCTGAGGACATTGTGCAACGTGTTTATTTCTCATTGTGGTCGTGATTGGCGTCGTCGAGGCCGCTGACGACCACCCCGAGTTCCTGGTGATCCGTGAAATAAGTGCGTAAGGCGAGGCACTGCATGCGCGTGCCACTTCACGGCGGTGGTCGCCGTGAACTGGGACCGATGAGTACTCGCTTGGCGAACGCAAGCCTCAAACGGCCGGCGCCGTTAGGAAGAGCGCTCGGCTGTGACGATCCAGGGGAAGGCGTAGCTTTTCCCCGCGACGTTGAGCGGTGAAGGGAGGAGATCATGTTGGAGTCGAGAGATGAGTGGAGAGTGGAGACGTGAAGCACAGAAACGAGGCGAAGATCTCGGGAAACGGCGGCTGCAAAGCGACGCGTTTGAGCACGGCTGTTTTATGTTTCGAGTTGGGTACGAGATGTAGAGATGTAAAAGTGAAATCAAAGGCGGTGGAAATTTCTATAATAAAACCATCCAAGCTTTCACGTAGCAACTGTATACTGCCACAGTGGGATTTCGTATAACAAGAGTAATGTTTGAAAACAACAGTTTGAAGCAGACGACAGGAAGACTCTCTCTTCGTCGCGCCGAGATAACCGTAAGAACTTCACTTGTGACGTTTGGTTCGTGCCGGTGCGCATGGGCAAGTTGAAAGTACGACACTGGGGCATTTCTAGACCGTAGCTCTTACCTAATTGCTCGCTATTAAAGCGAGAGTCGTCGAGCACCCACCCTAAGCATAGCAGAAGCGAAGTATGTCTGTCCTGTTGTCATGGCGTCCTGAAGTGGCACGAACACTCTGTATACATTTCGAAGCAATGCGCTTATTGACAGAGACAAAATATTGAAACATCCGTTTATTTACGCAACACATGTATATTATAAAGGAGATTATACCCTCTAAAATGGAAAACAATGAAAGCTTTTTTTTTATCAGGAAGTTAATTTTTTGAAGAACATATTAAAAAAATTGTATTTCTATTTAAAGAGTAGGACAATAATTTTATAGAATATTATTAAATATTGTCAAATTTTATATAAAATATATGATGTGGTTCAACGGTAGTACGGGGAAACTGGTCACAATTAAAAAGTCAAGATCTGTATGTATTTAAAAAAGTAAACAGTCTAAGAAATGCCTGCGCGTCTGCTTACCCACAAGACACTCCAGAAGCCAATCTCTCCGGTTTACGAAATCAGCTCAGCGAAGTATGAGGCGGAACATCTGTTTAGACCTCAGATTTAAGTCTGCGCTGTGGCATTACGCAATGCGAGCATTATGATTTGCATTGTGTGATGCCACAGCGCAGACTTCATTTTTAACTTTAAACGGATGTTTCGCCTGATCATTCGCTGAGCTGATTTCGTAGATCACTGAGATTGGCTCTATGAGTGTTTTGTGGTTAAGTTCACGCGCAGGTATTTCTTAGAGTGTATGTTTGATCTATCTATGTAATAGCACGATAGTATGAACAGTTAATTATTACAATGAGTGACTCTGGTGCAAAATATTTTAGTGTTCCTGTAGTTTTAGCTTGCTTATGAAAGGGGATCATTTGAAATCAGATAGTAATGTGCTGACCACCGTGTTGTCTATCGCGTCAGACTTGACAAAAAAAAATCTATAAAAGAGGGCGCTCTCTTAATGAGGTCGTAATTTGTCTCTCGTGGAGTTTTCTCTGCTTTAAAATTTGGCATTACTAGTTTGTTATATATATATATATATATATATATATATATATATATATATATATATATATATATATATATATTTACCTTTAACAGATACAAATTTCTTTATCTCGGGTAATTGCATGAATTCATTCAAACACTCGTGAACGGATAAGCATTTCGAACACTAAGGCAAGCCGAGTGCACTTTTATTCACCAGGCCAAGGGTTCCCTTCCTGTGGCACCTGCCACCAAACTTAACATCACCACATCGTCAACTGTTTTGCGACTTTAACGCTACTCAAGTGGCTAACGTGTAGCGTACGTTTCCAGTTGGTTAGTTACTCGATTACCACTTCATGACAAGTAGTAGCTTGTTAAGTTCGTTCCATGAATGACGACTTGCTGAGTCAGCGGTAAATTACTAAGAAGTTTGGGGCTCTGGTGCGGTGTTAATTTTGGGGGAAAGCTACATTGCGCCTGGAATTACTACACGCTTTTTGTTCAAAAATCAGATAAAACAAAAAATCAGTCACATTTAACGCACTGAAATAAGAATCACGCAGTGTTTTGCATTTTTTTTTAATTTGCATTAAAGATGATAGTTTAGTGTGCTGAGGTTTATTTTCATAAGTAAAAATAAAAACGGCCAATGATGTAACTTTGCTATTACAGAAAAAAGCATGAAGCTCTACAAAATATTGAATACGAAAGTAGCGCTCTAAAGCGCCCCACAGTCTAGTGTATCTAGCTCCCTGAAGCACTTAAACTGCGCGCTTATGCATAATTTAGGTTGAAAACTTATAGCGCATTTGCTGCTTCGCCTTCAATTGTGTGAGACTTCAAGACGACACTTGTGACCATTCTGAAGGTATATTTGTGTCTACCCAACGTTAAAATGATTGAATATGTGAAGCCTGTGAAGAAAGGTGCTCTTCTGCATTCTCGACGCAGATCAAGGAAAGAAATACTACATTTAGAAGAAAAGATTTCACGTGAGCTTTTTTATCTGTTCACGCGACTTCGAAACTTTCCTATACTTATGCAGGCCACTGCAGAGGAACTAAGAAGCATGGTAAACCAAGCGAAAGAAGCGCTTGAAAACACGGTTCCAACGGGAGAAGGCATGAAGACGGCCAAGGACACCATGACATCTATCATCCTGGAGAAGATGAACAAGAACGTCTTCGAAGACGTAGAGAAGTTTAGCACTTTCATCGCCGCAATGTCCGATGACATCGACGAGATAGGCGCCGGCATTATTGAGCAAGGAACCAAAATGTGCGATGGCACGGTCATCGAGGACGGACTCACAGACTTTGATAAGAAGTATCTCTGGGACTGCGTCGAAGCGTTTAGATTTACTAATATTCAGAAAGAAATTAACGAGCAAGCAGGCTCGATGTGTTGCTAAACGTTTTGCGCTGTGTGTAGCATAATCAAATTGCTGTTAATTGATATGTATATCATACACGCGGGGATTTAAGTCGCAATAAAAAATGTATCTCTGTCACCCACGTTGTTTCGATTACCTAGTAGTGGGAACCAGCACTGAAATGTCGAAAGGTATCAGCCACGCGTATATTACATTCTCCTTGTGCGCACAAGAAAAGGCCTAACGTCTGGAGTGATTACGGGGTGGAAGATGTAAATTGTTTATTAATCGAGTGGCGCATACAAATAAATTACACCGATCAGCCAACCGCCCTGTGACTGTTGTCGACATGCAAGATATGTTACGTTATATAATAATAATAATAATAATAATAATAATAATAATAATAATAATAATAATAATAATAATAATAATAATAATCTTTATTAACTATTTCTTAGAGTCAGGATCAAGTTCAAGGTCTTGTCAAAGCCTCAAGGGCTTGTGGGACTAGACCCAGCAGTATTAGGAAGCATGGTGAAAATGTGCAGATTGTCATGTACACGCACCAATACGCACGCACACATACACACGAATCATACACCGATGATCTCATTTCCTCAAGGCACATGGTCACATTTCTGTCGGTCTTGAATGAGCGGAAAAACACACAGTCTCATCAGAAGAAGAATCGCGCAAGTACGCACATGCACAGTAATCAAGATGACAATAGACGTCGTTGTCACTTCGGAAGGAGGAGCGAACTGTCAGAGGCCAGTTTACTTCCTCACAACAGAAAAAAAAAGACAAGGAAAAAGAAAACACCTTTACACAATTGCTTTTCTTAAGAAAAAAGAAAGAAAAGGTTTTCATGCTTTCAGAAGGAAAAGAGAAAAAAATATATAGTCACAATTACTCTTAAAATTATTTACACGATTACTTTTATAAGAAAAAAAAGCTTTTCATGATTTTTATACTTTTCGTTAAGAAAAGAAATAAAAATATTCCTAGTCAAATACAGTATTTCTATAAATCACGTTCTCAGTGATCGCTCGAATTGCATAAAAGATAGAAAGTAAAAAAGGGGAGAATAAGAACGAAGGTGAGCGTTTAATAAACTAAAAAAATAAAAAGAAACATCCCCACAAAACTAAAGTGGGGGAAAAAAAGAAGATAGGTGCCACTGTTTCTGCACATCAGAGAACATGCTTCTCAGACGTTTTTTCAACTCCTTGTTTGAGTTAATGGAAAGCAGAGATTCTGGAAGATCATTAAATATTTTTGGCTAATAAAATGTGCGCAAACTTTCACCATAGTGGGTTCTCACCCTCGGAGTGAGGAAACGTGGAACTGATCTGAGTTCGCGAGATGGACTAGACTCGAGTTTGAAATCACTTTCCCAGAAATGCCGCCAGATGACAGTTTGAAGAAAGAGCGAGTAAAAAGATGGCAACTCACGTGAAGCGAAGAGGTTGGCGTTGAATGAAAAGTAGCTGTTGTATGCGACACTTTTCAGAATTCCTTTTAAAACTCGGTCAATTCTTAAATGCCAGGATTGTGAACAATTGAAAAAGATAGTTATGCCGGACCTTAGTATGCTATAAGCTAAGGCGTGCATTATGCTCCTTCTCACTGACAATGGTATAAAACCTTTAATGTAGTACATCATGCACGACACACTCCTCAACCGTTGACATATGTGAGACATGTGACTGTTCCATGTAAGATCACAATCAAAGTGAAGACCTAAGTACTTTACTGAACTAACATATTCGACAGGTCTACAATTAAAACATGGACAACTGGAGCTGTGAAGGAATAGTGGAAAAGTCAAGCTTACATTTTTTAAAGGATTACGGAAACAGAACAGTTTCGTTTTCGAAGCATTTACACGTAGCTTGTTTGCCGAAAACCAGTCAATTATTTTAGTTGCATCTACCTGAAGCATTTTCATCGCACGCTGGTAGATTAGGTGTCGGGAAAACAAAACAGTGTCATCCGCATATTGAAAAATCGTTGCATTTGTCGTTACCGCAGAAATCTCATTTGCGTAGAGGTCGAATAATAAAGGAGGCAGAATGGAGCCCCGCGGAACTCAACTGCATAGTTTGAACAGAAAATATAGGCAAAAGTTTCCGTTTTTTGTAAAGTATTTATATTGTATGAATACAGGTTACTGATTGTCCTCAATACAAAGCACTTTTAGTTCTTGTTTTTTACATGAAACTCGCCGAAGCCACTTAAGACTGCTTACGCGTAGGAATGAGTAAGCATTCCTACGCGTAGCGCATTCTTACAAGCAGCACGCTACGTCTTCCTTTCGCATACTGGGCTGCGGCGGTGACATCATGTTCCCGAACCGCCCAAGCGCGGCGACCCCCGCCAGCCTCACGACGGCTTCCGTGACCAAGCATCTGCGTTGCTCTGCTTTTCTTTGTGTTTTATTTCTAAGATGTGTCCACTTTGACCTTGAGCGCCCCGCCGACTACCGTAGCGAAGCATCTGCGTGGCTGTGCTTTTCTTTAAGTTCTACTTCTGAGGCGCGTGCTTGATCACGTAATTTTATTACCATCTTTTCGGGGACAACGCCGACGGCTTTTATTACCATCTTTCGGGGACAACGCCGACGGCTTTTCGCGTAATGGGACAGGTGAGGCTTTCGCTTTAATAAATTATTTTTATTATCCCACAATGTGTACCTCTGTTGCGTAGTTTTAATGGGGCGATTGAAATAATTACTCCTGTTAAACCTATATCTGCATTGTGTGCAGAGAGAGGCAGGTGCGATATTATGCATACAGGCTATAAACTACCGCATGCTTGTGTAATCGGGCGTAGGCCTCATCTGAAATGACAACCGTATCAAGACAGGTGTCGGCTGTTTTAATATGCACCACTTCCGCTTTAAAGGCCAACTTACAGGATCGTTTCCTCGCGGGAAGGAAATCGGTTCCCAGTTTCCTTCACTCCATGCCCTCTCGCACCCTTGTCTCCTTCTTTGCCCACAGAAGCGGGCCTCTGAGCGACTCCCCGCAGAACAACGGAGGGTCTTCGTCTTTCTCAAATGGAAAGGAACAAAGGAAGGAGAGTTTTCTTTTTTCTGCCTGTTGGTAGGGCTTTGAAGGGGTTATGCTACGAAAATTAAATGGGTAGATTTTTCTTTAAATAGGATGCTCAGAGGCTACTTACCATATACACCAAGTTACGCGATTTTTAGAGCTCTCGTAATTGCATTAATCAATTTAAGAATTTTTATCATTTTCATCTGGCGACCAGGCAACACTGCCCAATTTAGTCACACCATCACACCAAGAAATATAAAACGCAAGCTCAAAATCTGGTGGGATAAAGAGGTTAAGGCAGCAATATCGAGACGCCAAGCGGTATCAAGAGAATACAGATGGGCAGCGAAAAAGGCAGCCACACCAGCTGAAGTACCATCAAAATGGGAGGACTTTCAGGAAAGAAAGCGGGAGGCATCCGCATTAATGCAGGCCAAAATTGGGAGAGCAAAGGTCCATTGGATGATAAAGATAAACCAGAAGGATAGGAATGCGGAAAAAAGGTTCTGGGAACACATCAGTTCAAAGGGAAAAAAAGACTGAGGGATACCAGCAGTAGAGAGGGGAAGAGCCAGAGAATACATTAGACATATAATTGAAGCAGCACTTTCGGAATTAAAACCAGATGAGGCCGTAGGGACTGGTAGCATCTCCACAACACAAGAGGAGTATCATACTGAAGAAGAGGAAATGACCACAGGGGAATGGAGAAAAAAGCAGAAGGAAAGGTTCCGGCTGGAACTGCGACAGGTCCAGGTGGCATACCAATGAGACTGATAAAAGTTCTGGGCAAAACAGGCGAATTGTAACTAAGGCATGTGATTGACCAGATACTTATGGGAGGGAGGTACCTAGTGACTGGAAATTGAGCAGGATGAGATTATTATATAAGGGCGAGGGAGACAAAGACAGTATCAAATCATGCAGACCAAACACAGTAACTTCAGTAATATACAGACTAGCTATGCAAATCGTAAATGGAAGGATGGGCAGAGAGAGAGAGCAGATTCTGGGGAGCTTCAAAACGGGTTCAGGAGGGATAGACGACTAGATGATAAGTCATTGGTAATCACTGAGTGCATAGAGATAGCAATGAGAAGTCAAAGACCATTATGGGTAGCATTTTGGACATCAAAGGCGCATATGAAAATGTGAATAAGAAAAAACTCTGAGACCAACTGAAGGGATATGGGCTAGGGGAACCATGGTTAAGCTTCTGGAACGGGTTTATGCGGAGAATAGGATGGTTATAACATGGGAAGCCGAAACTACAAGACCAGCAGCAATACAACGAGGACTTATACAAGGTTGCCCATTGTCTCCCTGCTCTTTATGATTTAACTCGGGGAGATGGGAAACAGATTAGAGCACTGCAACCTAGGTTTTGACGTGACTTGCATGGAGTGAGGACATAAAGTAAATCAAGTATTGCCAGGGTTAATGTATGCAGACGACACTGTACTCGTATCCGAAAGTCGTGAGACAATACAGGAACTGATTAGGATTCGCAGAAGAAAAGGGAACAGTTTAGGCCTAAAAGTCAGTAGGGACAAGTCGGGTATAATAGTTTCCAATGACGAGACGGGGGAATCCCTGGACATACAGGACACAGTGGTAGAACACGTAGAAAAGTTCAAATATCTGGGAGAATGGTTAAGTAAGGGAAGAAAGTATCTAAAAGACCATGAATGTATTGTAATAATGAAGGGAAACAAGATTCAGCTAATAGGAAACACAGGGCACTATGAACCTATAATATATATGAAGCCGCTAGGGTGTATGGAAGGAAGTCATGGTGCCAGGACTGTCATTTGGGAATGTGGTGCTGTGTATGAAGTCAGAAATCCGTTCGGGTTTAGATATACAGAAAAGGAGTGTGGGTAGGTTGGCATTGGGGGAACATGGGAATACACCAAATGAGGGAGTACAGGGGGATATGGGTGGGGCATTTTTCAGAGTAGAAAAGCGATCAGTAAAGTAAAACTTGAACAAAGACTAGCTGAAATTGAGAATACACGGTGGGCAGCAAAAATGCACATGAAAAGTCTAAACACTAAGTGGACAAACCAAACCCGCAAGCTGAGGTCTAGATACATTAAACGAGATGGGGCCGATCAGAGCATATCAATAGAAAAGGGAGTAAAGGAAACAAAGAGAAAATTGTGGGAAGAGAGAATGCAGGGGAAATCAGCTTTAACAATATACAGGGCACAAAAAGAAGAAATGAAGAAGGAACAGTTGTATGATAGTTTACTGGAGAGCTCATTGCTGTTTGAAGCTAGAACGGAGGTGCTCAGAACGAAAACATATAGAGCTAAACTCCAGGAAATAGACACTCTATGTGGCATATTCAACTGCAAAAAGGAAACAATAAAACGTGTCATTTTAAGGTGCACTTGGCTTCGCCCCAACCTCTTGGGGGGGGATGATTACGGAGAGGGCACTGGGATTTGTAGACATGGATATACGAATGGATAAGGAAAGAATTGAGGTAACTAAGAGGAGATTGGAAGATTGGTAGGAAAGATCTAGGGAGGGGTAAAACTACAGATAAAAATAAGCAATGGAAACACTTTAAAGGAGGAGGGAGGGTTGTGTTAAAACAAGATTTATGCAAATTTAAAAAAAAAAATGGGGAAGACGATAAGTTAGTTTAGGTGGCGCAAGCTGCCGCTCATTATAAAGGGTATTACCATCTGACGGATTTCTTTTGGGTCTGAGATCAATGCTTCGATCTCATAAAAACAAACTAATTTAATTGTTCGATATTTCTAATTGTCGGACAATTTCATTGTCCGACAAAAAGCGACGCGGGTGGGCTCAAGAAAGCTCTCTCGACTTCAAAGAAGAACAGGAGTACGCGCGGACTATTGAGTACAAAGACAATGTCGTCCTTATTCCGCTCGCCTGAGCTTCAAGATTACCATCGCAAGTGCAGACGGTGCCAGGACCTCCAATCGAACAAGACGGAGCGGTAACGACTCCTCTGGGTCATCTGCGAAAGGGAAGCCCAAGCTGGAGCTTTTGAGGTTCAACGGAGATAGCCTACAGTGGCAGCCCTTTTGGGAGCAGTTTGAACAGGTGGTCCACAATGACCAAGAGTTATCGCCGACCGACAAGTTCAACTACTTGAGGCTGCTCTCTCTGAAGAAGCCGCTGACGCGTTTGCCGGACAACCAGCGGCAACGAGATGCTTCGAGGACGCTCAGGACATCCTTGAAACCCGGTTCGGCGACAAAAAACGGTTGATCGACGATCACATGATGAGGCTACTGGAGAGACAGCGGATCCAATCATCGCTCGATGTCCGAGGGCTCAGACTAATACACGGCGACCTACAAGGAAACATCCGTGGGCATACGATCTCTTGGGGTGAGCGAAGAAACCTTCTCTACACTTCTGCACCCATTAATACTTCAGCTGCTTCCGGATGACCTTGTTCTTGCCTGCAATAGAACTGCTGTAAGCGACGAAGACCACGGACGAATAAGCACCCAATCTGCTTCCCTGTCGGGTAACAACAGTGACCAAGACCGAGGTCAACAGAGACAACTACCAATTCTCCTGAGGTTTCTGTACGTAGAACTAGAAAGCAAAGAAAGGACTTCCTGCACAAAGAAATCGGATAGTCGCCTAAAAGACAGTTCAGAAGAAAAACAGTTTAAGTCTGCTACATCAAAGAAAAAACAACTGCGAGGTGATGGACAAACAGAGGGGCGGCAGCAACACTCCAACCAGGAGTGTGCGTTCTGCAAGTCGCCAAACCATGACACAGAGGTGTGCAGTGAAACCATATCTCTAACTGAAAACTACAGATCCTTCAGAAGGCTTGACGATGCTTTAAATGTACGAAACGAAATCATCTCGCCAAGAAGTGCAGAAGCCAGATCGCATGTTCTGAGTGCCAAGGTCGACATGCCACCGTTGTGTGCGATCCCCAATTCCTCTCGAAATCAAGTGAGAAACCGGAGACACCACGGAAGAGTAAAGTCTCCACCAAAACAGTGACCCTTCAAGCCGCTATCAGTGATGAAGCAAAGACGATGGCGGTGCTGCAAACAGTTACAAATTGGAGCTGCCACGACCTCGGCCGATTGATCACGAGATGTGCACTACGACATGGAGAAAAGAAAGATGAGATGGCTCCCGAACGACGTTGACTATTCTGTACCCGATGTCAGACAATTAAATTAGTTTGTTTTTGTTAGATCGAGGCATCGACCTCAGACCAAAAAAGATCCGTCACCATCCATCCATCCATCCATCCAACCATCCAACCATATGTCCATAAACCACTTGATCATAAACACTCTCTCATTCTAGGCGCCCCCATGATCGCCAAAGCTCTTTTCGCCGCGGTACGGTCAAAACCGTTCACGCAACTCGGTAACCCGAACGCTATTGTCGCTCTCACCCCCGGCCCGTTGACCTGCCACCCTGCATGCGCCTGCGAGATATTCCCGGACGACGGTGACCACGGCGAGTTCGTCCGTAACTCACCGTCGCTGGAGCTGGTCGCCAGCGGGTCGCAGTGAAAATGAACAGCTTCCAACATCTCTAAATAGCAATCACTCTCATCGCTGCTGCGATCAATGTCGAACACTTTGACAAGGCGACCGATGCCGTAGACGTAATCATCACAGACCGCATGCTCGAAACGCGGAAGGTAAACGAGAAAGCTGAAGCTCGAGTCGCCAAGAGAGCCAAGTCTGTGAGTGCGTGCAAAGGGACCCCGCTCAGGGAGGCTGGCTACGTAACAAGCCTCCCGCTCCGCCTGGTTCCGACCCTCCGAGGGACCCGCATATATATAGATTTATTCACGAAATTATCGCGCAATTTTTAAAACAAATTTAGCAGGATTATAGGAACATACAATGGGTTTTGGAAGTATTGTTATCTCATACTTTATTTTTGGCGTGTCATAACCTTGTGGGATACTGCGTCGTGGTGACGAACAAATCCCGACATAGAAAAAAGAATGGCCAGTTTATTGCCTTGATAGCGGCAGTCAACGAACGTTCCGGTGCATCGCATGCCTGTGTAGCAAGTCTTCTTCTTCGAGCTACGCAGTGTAGCGCGCAGCCGTGCTTTGCCGAAGCAAACGACAACGAGGTAAGGGCTGCGCCGAAATGTTAGGGATGGTGCGTCGCCACATCACCCCCGCAGAGTGGAGAGCCCTCAGGGCTTGTTAAAATCCGTGAAGCGTACTCGACGTCCACAACGTGTAGTGACTGGCGCGGGCTGCGGTGTCGGGGGTTGTGGCTGGACGTTTGAGAATGCGCTGGGGTTCGATTCGTCCAAACGAATGTATGCTGGCTTCAGTCGGTCAATAGAAACGCGGATGTCCTTCGCGTTCACGTGTAGAGTGAAATTTTTCTCGTCGCGACGGGTGACCCGGCAGGGTCCGTTGTCAGGCGACTGAAAAGGCGTGCGGACGCTGTTATCGCGGAGGAAGGCGTGTGTGCACGTCACCAGATCCTTAAAAACAAAAGGCGTCGGCTTGCAGTGATGCGCAGCAGGTGACGGGCGGAGGGTGGTGATAGTGCGTCGGAGCCTAGTGACAAAATCGGTGGGGTCTGATGTGGAGGTGGGGGATTGTGTGGCAGCAAGAAATTTCCCTTGGAGGCTAAGTGGCTCCCCGTGGACTACCTCTGTGGGTGTAGCTTGAATGTCCAGTTTGAAGCTGCCGCGAAGACCTAGGGCGATGGCTGGGAATGCCTCGAGCCAGGTTGAGTCGGAGTGACACATGTGGGCTGCTTTTAATTGTCGGTGGAAGCGCTCAATCATCACATTCGAGCAAGGATGGCAACTGGTGGTCCTCAAGCGCTCGAACCCGGTGGTGAGCTCGAGGAGACTGAAGAGTTGCGATTCGAACTGTAGTCTTTGATCGGTTGTGGCGCGGCGAGGGAAGCCGAAGCGGGTGATCCAACCGGTGAAGAAGGCCGAAGCGACGTCTTCCGTTGATAGAATTGCATTCTCGAGGGGCCATGCCTCAGGCCATCGAGTATATCAATCGATGGCGGTGGGGCAGTAGCGGTAAGGTCCGGCTGGGGGAAACGGGCCTATAATGTCAAGATGGCCGTGTTGAAAAAGACCAGAGGGCTGAGGAAATGCTCCGAGGGGTGAAGTGACATGCCTGGTGACTTTGGCAGGTTTGCATTGAATGCAGCAGCGCGCCCAGTTGCGGCAGTCACGCTGCATAAAGGGCGAGATGTAGCGGTCAGCCACAAGGCATGAATAAGCGCGGATTCCGGGATGTCTGAGGTGGTGTAGCTGGTAGAAAAGGCGACGGCGATAGGACGGGTTCACGTAGGATCTGGGTTGTCCTGAGAACATGTCGCAGTAGATAGCTGTAGTCGACCCAGGAACGGGGACTTGTTGTAGCTGTAGCGAAGACCCACCCTTAAGGAGCTGCTGTAATTCGGTGTCGGCTGTTTGAGCCTCGGCGAGAACATCAGCTGTTTTTGGCGAAGATCTGATAGCCGACACAAGGGAAAGTGCGTCGGCGACCACGTTGCCTTTCCCGCTGACATGCTGGATGTCGGTGGTAAACTGGGCAATGAACGAAAGCTAGTTCAGCTGGACTGGCGGAAGTTTGTCATGGCGTTGAGAGAAGGCGTAGGATAGGGGCTTGTGGTCTGTATAAATGGTGCAGTGCTGTGCCTCGAGGATGTGGCGAAAGTGCTGAACTGCTTCGTAAATGGCGAGAAGCTCTCTGTAGTCAGCTGGCCAGTTCGTCTTAGCGGAGGTCGTAGTTGTGACGGTGACACTGGCGGTGGGAAAGGACGTCTTCCGAAGGGAGAGTTTTTTAGAAGAATGCCAAGGGACGCCGGGTGTTGTCGACGCGTTGCATGAAGGAGGCGCCGACGGCGAAAGTGGAAGCGTCCGTGAAGAGCCACAAGGGAGTGGTGCGGGATGAGAGAGAAGTGTGGCATCGCAGAGTGCAGCTTTGAATTGCTCGAAATTTTGCGCTAAAGCTGGCGTCCAGGTAACGGGTTGGTTTCCTCGTAGACCAGCCAAGGCATCATGAAGAGGAGCTTGGTAGTGTGGGGTTTCCCCATTCCCTAGCTCGTCCCCGAGTGAACAACGCCACACCGTTCTCTGTTGTGACCGTTTATTGCCTCTGGGTGGTGCCGCGGGAACTCTGGTCGGCCGATGGTCGCCGGCCCGGGCTGGTGTTGACTTGCCCGTGCCCCATGTCGTCGCCGGATCCAGGATGCCGATGGTTGCCCGCCGTGCCGATGTCGTGGCCTCGCCGGAGCCCCCGAAGGGGAAGCGGCCTCGCCGGAGCCCCCGAAGGGGAAGCGGCCCGATCTTGTGTCCGGTGCAGGTGGTGGTCGCAAGCCAGCCGAGAGAAGCCCACCCCCGCCGGACGCTGTCCCTCCTTATCAGCTAAAGTCGTGCTCGGGAGAGCGCCACCTGGCGTATCACTCCCACCAATCACACGTGCGGTGGGTGGAGCGGATGTCACGGAGATGTTGCCGGAGGAGAGGGGGAAAAGGGGAGGTGCGCCCCTGGCGACAGGAACGATGGGGACTGCCAGGTTCCCACACTACCCTCCCGTCAAATCTCGAGTCCGAGTACGTGGAGGCCGCACAGTCGCGCACACACACACAACAGCACTGAAGAGTCCCAGCGCACTCCACGTAGCGAAGTGCCAGAACACGCAATCACTTAAAATTACCAACACTATGAAACGCTTACTAAACAACTCAATCTCCTATCGCGACACAATAATATAAAACCGTAAACAAACGCGGATGCAGTGCACTTCCAAACACAAAAAAACAACAAAGCCGAAACGTTTTAGGAAAAGCTAATTCAGGACGGAGTATCTTTTAACTGAACTGAACAAAGAACTGCGAACTTGCGCACTAGAAAGCGTACCCACTATCACCGAACCAAATCCCGGCACCGCATGACTAAGGAGTCTTCTTGCAAGCACCGAGACGGGTCCGGCTCAAGCAAGCAAGCAGTCCAGAACGCTCTGACGCAGCACTGAAGATGGCAAGGCAAAGGGGTCGAAAAGCAGCGAGCTCAAAACGGATTATCTCTCTTGGAACTAACCTGAACAAAAGACTACGAACTCGCGGATTAGAATGCGTACGCGCTATCGCCAAACTAATCCCCGCACCGCATAACTGAAAAGTCTTACTGCAAGCGCTGGGACCGGTCCGAGTCAAGCGAGAAAGCAAACCAAAACGCTCCAACATGCCGAGCTATTCCGAATCTACAACAGAAAACTTATTCGCGCAAGATTACATCCGGTGGTGGGGACGAGCTCCAGAACCCTGTTTTTCTGCACCGAAAAACTCCGAAGCGGTATCTACAGTTTTCCCACTGTGTTTCAACACGCGCTTGCAACTCCACACCGAGGCGCTCATCACTGCAGCGAAAACCGTTAGTACTCTAAACCTGCCCGGTCTCGTACATCTCCGAAGCTAACCTCCCGCTCGCCAGACGGCTAGTACTTTAAACCTGCCGGTCTGACCAAAATGAAACAATAACCTCTCGTCCCATCACCGAACAACCGATAAAACGAAGGTCTTGGTGTCACTCCTCCGCCTGAGTCACGCGAGTCCGAGAGAGATACCGACGTAGGCGGCATCTAAGCACATAAAACAGGTGATTCCGAGCAACATAACTTGCGGAAGTCTTAGAGTCACTCGGTCACCATCACACCGAAATTGCGAACTAAAACGAAACGATTCCCGTGCGTCTCGGACTGCGCAGCGCCACCACGTACCACGAACAAACGAAGGTCGTTCGCGGAAGCTAAAACGGGCTGCATAAGTGCGTCGGAATCAGCAGAAACTAATCTATCCCGAAGAATACCCTCGCGCCAACTGCAATACCAGCAGCATACAGCGCCGGCGGGGGCGCGGCCCGACTCCCGGAGTCCGTCATAGCAATACCAGCTACTTTGCGACGTTAACGGCCGGCGCCCCGCCCGACTCCTTGGAGCCAAAGAAACGCGTATATTTACAAACCCAGACCGAACTGCTGATCCTTCGCTACTCTTGTTGCTAACCATAGATTCCCGCCGGACACAAGGTGCCCGCTCGGTCTCGAAATCGCCTTCGGAAGTAATAAAATCTGTACTACGCCTAAGACGGAGTTGGTGGCGCGTAAAGAACCAATTTCACGGAAAAAGGTTCGCCTCAAGCCTGGAGAACATTTTATGTGGGGTTACGCAATGGAAACAATCACGTAATCTGCCTTTCTCTCCTAACCATTCGCCGCGAATACTATCTGTATTCTATAAAACGTGATAACCATTCCCTTTTCTAAATAAAGATAGCGCCTCAACAGTACCTTAAATACCCTGGAAAACCCGCGACACGACAAAGGAGCGACAGCTGTGTGAGGAGAGAAGCGGCTGTAGAATTTAAGCTTATCCAAGGAAAACGACGGAGGTCTTTAGCGGAAGAGTGTTGAGGATAATTTTGCAGGTGTGAGATGCGGTGAGGCAAGGGTTGAGGTTCCTTTGATGAAAATTCATGACCGAGGAAAGTGACAATGGGGGCGCTGAGATTGCTCTTTGGATATTGAAAGGTTTGTCCTGCGTTCCTCAGGTCACAGCTCATAAAGGGAAGCTCGAACAAGCCAAAGGGTGGAATGATCGCAATTTTGGGGATGTCGTCAGGGTTTACGGGTATTTGCGTCTAGGCTTTCACCAAATCTAGCACGGAGAAGACGTGGCAGCCATGGACACGGTTGGCGAGGTCCTGTATGTGATGAATGGGATATTTGCCGGAGATGGTGCTAGCACTGAGGGCGCGGTGATCCCCGCAGGGTCACGAGCCTTCAGTCTTCTTCGGGACAAGGTGAAGCGGCGAGGCCCATGGGCTGTCGGATCGGCGGGGATTCCTTCGTGGACCATGGACTCGAACTCTGCTTTGGCGATGCGCGTGCGGTCCGTAGCAAGGCGACGAGCGCGGCGGAAAACCAAAGGGTCCGGAGTGGTTCGGATGTGGTGTACAGGGGTGTGTCGCACGTCCCGCGGCACCCCACTGGGACGCGTCAAAACGGGAAATTCGGCGAGTATGGCGTGGTACGGCGAAAGGTTTTCCACACCGAGTATTTTAATGCTGGGCAGGTGGGTGGTCGTGCGCTGGCCTGGCGAACAAAGTCCCGTTGTCGCGTCAATTAGTCGCTCGTGGCGGCAGTCGGGAAGTACGTTGTGGTGGGCCAAAACGTCTGAGCCGATGATTGGCTCGGTGATGTCGGCGATGACAAAACTCCAATGAAGTGAGCCGTAGGTCTTGATGGTGAATCGGTTTAATGCGCTGAGCTCGAAAGACGTAGGTGGATTGGAACCTTGAAGATGGGCACGAGAATAGCAACAAATGTCACAGCCGCAGTCGACAAATAACCGCTGCCTTGTGACTTGATCGGTGACGAAGATACGGTGGCCTGCGGGTTGGCAGCTCGTAGCCGCGTCTACAAGCTGCCTTTGGCGTTTCCCTGATGTCCGGCGGAGCAGGGTAGTCGGCATTGTCGGGCTCTGTCCCCGAAGCGTCGATGGTAGTAGCACCGGCCCCTGTCACGAGGCTGCTGCAACGAGCTGGTGTTACGGTCACGGCTCTGTGGGCGGTAACAGGGGCGCGTTGGAGGACTTTGATCCAGACGTCATTGAATGGAGCTGAGTTGTAGAGTGATATCCTCTATTCGGTGCGCGAGCTCTGTGGTGTCTAGCGGTGCACCGACGGCCTGGACGGTGGGCGACAGCGGCGGTACAGAGATCTCGATGTCGCGGTCAGCAATTTCGGCAAGTTGGTCTAGAAGTAGCGTAGGCTGAGCCTGCAGAATGACCTGAACG
This sequence comes from Ixodes ricinus, assembly GCA_037355805.1. Taxonomy (NCBI): domain Eukaryota; kingdom Metazoa; phylum Arthropoda; class Arachnida; order Ixodida; family Ixodidae; genus Ixodes; species Ixodes ricinus. Next base: position 37,985 of record JAZHYW010028063.1, on the reverse strand, counting down.
TGTGGTGGTAGTCGTTGGAGCCATAGTGTTCGCAGAAAAAAATCGTGGACTTCCGTGTTGCCTGCGAGAGCACGCATATGGCGGAGCAACTGTGATGGTTTGCGCTCGGTGAGTTCTGCGGACTGTATAAGTTGACACACTTTCTGGTCTTCCGATAGTGACAGGCGGCGGGTAAGTTCAGTTTTGAGATGTTGATAAAGGTTGGCCACTGGTGGGTTGTCAAGGATATCCCGTTTCTCGTTGGAGTAGCGGCTGTCCAGGTGAGCGACGACGTAATCGTAGCGCGTTCGGTCTTGGGTGATGCGCGCCAGGGAGGACTGGGCCTCGACTTGTGCGAAAAGTACCTCAGGCGAGTCCGCCCAAAACGGTGGAAGTTTGACGGTGACACGGCAGACGCCGAGTGAAGCAGCGTCCGAGATGACAGCTGCAGGGGTTCCGCCGTCTGCTGCAGTGCCGGTAGGCACGGCGGTGTTGTGTTGGTGTTGGCAGGATGCGATTGCACGGGACCATCGAGTTGGTGCTGCTGTGTCTGAAGCTGCTGCTATTGCCTTTGAATCAGTTCCTGCTGGGTCCGGAACTGCTCCTGGAGTAGTTTAATTTGTTGTTGAAGATCCTTCTGGTCGGCCATGGCGATGCGTTGTGTCCGTTTTCCGGGTCACCGGATGTGAGATACTGTGTCGTGGTGATGAACAAACCCCGACATAAAAAAAGAACGGCCTGTTTATTGCCTTGGCAGCGGCGGTCGACGAACGTTCCGGTGCACCGCGTGCCTGGGTAGCAAGTCTTCTCCTTCGAGCTGCGCAGTGTAGCGCGCGGCCGTGCTTCGCCGAAGCAGACGACGACGAGGCGAGGGCTGCGCGGAAACGTTGGGGATAGACTGTGCGTCGCCACGACCTTTTGAGGAGTACCAGCCAGTAATTTCCAGAAATACAGATTGGTTTTATTCGTCACCCCCCAAAATCGGGAGCGCCGTGGCTTTCGCGCGATGCAATCAGTTTCCCTGCTCAATTGTCCGGAAAGGTGGCGTCACGTAACCTATACATTGAAGAAATCGACGGCACGTGACCTACACCTTGGGAAAATTGACGGCACGTGACCTACACATTAAGGAGTTTTCGCAGACCGCATTTCCCTCTCCGCTAAGCCCTCCGCAACAAAGAAGCCGCTACTCCGCCTGCGCGCCGATGGCCTTGACTGTAGAGTTCCCGGTATCGTAGCGGGTTGCGGAGAGCGTTGCGGGACAGCGAAGACCAGCTACGAAAACCCTCTGTTAACTTAGTCTCCCCTCTAAATTTAGCGGGAAAATTTACGTCTTGTGGCCAAAACATCAATTCTGTTACTCGCTATATTTAGCGAGAAATTACACGTCTTGTGGCCTATACAACCATTCAGTTCCCCCACTAAACTCAGCTAGAAAATACAAGTCACGTGGCACACCAATTTCCTATAATGCATTTCATGCAATATACGACTTTCAGGGTAAAGTTCGCTGCTAATTTTAGAGCGCAGCTCTTAGGCGCTCGTTCCCGGGTTGGGCGGCATCGGCGTAACCAGAGGAAGAAAAGGAGAAGGAGAGGAGGAGGTGAGGAGGAGGAGGTGGGAATAATGAGTTGGGGAGGAGGAGGAGTGAGGGAGGGGGAGAGACAAGAAGGGGGAGGGGAGGAAGAGGGAAGGAGGGGGACACTCCGCTCTTCCTCTTCTCCTCCTCTTGTCCTCTTCTGTACCCTCCCATCCTCCTCTTCTCCTCCTCCTCCTCCTCCTCCGGCGTACCTTCCCCTCCTCCTCATATAAATAATATTATAATAAATATTTAATTAATATATATATATATATATATATATATACATATATATATATATATATACGGGTGACTTCATCTTAACTCAGGCACGAATTTCGGGTCGAACTTTTCATTTTTGAAAATACATATTATCCGGCAATTCCTATATTAAAAGAAGACGCAAATGGCAAGTTCGTCAGATTTTTTGTTCTCAAGTGTTGGACCGTTGAAGCGGCCAAGGTGGAAACTGTCGCTTTTCCAGCTTATCGAGGGTGCCACAATTCACTCCATCCCTTTTCCTTAATTTGTACGCTACATCAATATAACTTTTTGAAAACACTCTCAACATATGCTTTTTTATGCTAACTCAGCGTCTAGGTCATACCATTCATAATGTATTTTTTTATTAATTGTGAAACCACCTCTCTGCGACGATATTTGATGAAGTTCAGCAAGCTGTGCTGTCTGACCTAATCAGGAGCGTATTTAGAGGGGGAGGGGGTCCGGATGTCCTGACTCCAATCTTGATATCTGCATGTGTAAAATTTAGGGCGTGAAACGAGGGGGAAGGGGAGGGGGTTGCTGAACATCTGGTGCGCTGTCCAACACCTGACCACCCCCTCCCTCAGGAAATTCCTGCATCCGCCCCTGGACCTCATCAATATATTTTTATGATCTTTACATCACCGTAAAGCTCCAAATAAGCTCTTTCTTTTGAGTATAATTTCAATATTGTGTAATAAATATATAATACGCTACATGTGCCTGAAAAACAGATATTTCGAAAAACTAGCAAGATTGGAGTCGATTTTCTAAAAAACACCACAACTTTCATTTCTTTTATTTTTTTATTCACAGTTAGGTAATACAGAGGTCTATCAGGAACTACCAACAGAAATTGTAAGATATTGTTTGTATGGCCGCTATTATGAGTCGAATTTCGTTCTATGAGCGTTTTGAATGGGATTTCGTACAGGCGCTCTGCTGAGCAGAATTTTGACCTCAATATCCAACCATAAACATTAGTTAAATTTAGAGTAGTCTACTTAAGAAAAAGTTACTTAGAAGTTCGTATCCACAGGTGCGGGCACAGCGCTTACTTCCTTCCAATACGGGGGAATGCAGATCAGTAGAGAATTCCTCTGGGGCCTTTTGCTTTCGGCTTTGAGCTTGAAATACTCAACTTGATATGTAATTGTCATATTTTCTTATGTCAGACAGATATGCAGTGCATATAGTATTATGATTTTGTATCTGACGCTTAGGAAGTACGGTTTATTTTGTGCACGTACGGACTCTTTCGTAAAATAACGAGCATTTGGTAGCGTGTAAGGCTTCGAATGTCATGTATTCAGGTTTCATTTCTATTTTCAGTGATTCATACCTGGTTACTTGGACGTTTTCCTCTTGACTTAAGTTTGTCCGGGAGTAAAGATGGTATACTTATCTTCTCCGTCAATACATAGGGCGAAGCTCACACACCTTGCAAATCCCGCCAGTGCCAAGTAAATAAATATTGTTATGATAAATCCTGTTGCTTCACTGGCTTTTACGCTCAGATATTGAGGTAAGTACTAACATTAAATAGAAAACTTTACCAAAAGTCAAAATTCTGCTCAGCTGAGCGTCTATGCGAAGTCCCGTTCAAAACTCTCATAGCACGAGATTCGAGTCCTAATTGCGTCCATACAAACAATATATTACAATTTCTGCTGGTAGCTCCTCACAGACTACTATATTACCTAGCTGTATATAAAAAATGAAAAAATATGACAGGTGACTTTTTTTTAAAAAAATCGACTTCAAACTTGCATGTTTTTCTAAATATTTGTTTTTCAGGCAAACATTCCGCGTTGTATGTTTAGCGCCAAATATTTCAATTATATATAAAAGAAAGAGCTTAATGGGAGATTTATGGTGATTTAAAGATCATAAAAGTATATTGATTAGGTCACACAGCAGAGCTTGCTGAACTTCGCAAAATATTGTTGCAGAGAGGCGGTTTCATAATTAAAACATAAATTAAACATAATATGACCTCGACGCTTTATTAGCATAGCTCGCCGTTAGCATCTCCTCTTATTAAAGTAATTTACAGGTAATTACGAAAAACTTCAGGGGCGTTAATTATGAGTTAGTGTATTGTGTCACTTGTCTTGCTGGGTGACAAGTGAACGAAAACCTAAATGTAAGCTTTTATAGCCGCCATACAAACAAAATATAACATTTTCTGTTTGTTTTACTTTATAAAGCACTGCAATAGATGGCTACAAAAAACAATTAGCCAAAAGAAAATGTAGGCTTTTCAGAAAATCAACCTCCAATTCGCAAAAGTTATTTAGATAGTCCTCTACTTTACGAAAAATACTGTCCTTTCTCTTTTACACACAACATCTAATTTGTTATCATTAGAAGGAGTGTACTCTAAGCTCTCTGAAAATATTAAATATGTTAAGACGCCTCATATAGGTCACACGGAAGAGCTGGTAAACTTTCACAAATATCATCCAAAAACGTCATAATGACAAATTTCCTGAAATGTATTTTATATATATAATCGCGTTAAAATATTTATCATGGACATCAGTGTGTTCACAGGTATCTACAAAAAAAAAGAGGCGCCAATTTTGAATTAGTGTATTTTTAAGAGTAAGTTGATTTGCTGCCAAAACAGTCAAACGAGATCGGATTTCAACCTCTTATAGCTGCCATACAAACTAAATTTTACATTTTATATTTATATTACCTTATGAAGCACTGCAATAGCTAGTTAGAGAAAAAAGAACAGCCAAATAAAAGTTGGGCTTTTTAGAAAATGGACCATTTGCCAATATTTTGAAACAGTCCTTGCTTTACAAAACTCCACTGCCCTTTCTCTTTTAAACACAACGTTAAATTTGCTTTCAATAGAAGGAGTATACCCTTAGCTTTCGGGAAATACTAAATATGTTACGATATCTCAAATAGGTCACACGGGAGAGCTGCTGAAACTTTGACAAATTTGTCAAAGGGACACATTTTGACAATATTTAAAACAAAAGTGAAGATAAATAATAACAATAAAATTATTGACCATAAGTAATCCCTGTTCTGAGAGTGGCCCAAAAACGTTACACTGCACTACCGAAAAAAGGCAGAAAGTAGAAAGGAGAGAAACATGACACCTCCGACGGGCGAGAGAGAGGTCAGTTTGCGCTTCGGCTGCTTAAAATGTCCATAACTTGAGAACGAAAAATCGTCCGAACCTGCGTTTTGCACTCCCTGTCACAGAAGGGATTTCCCCAAAACATATATTTTATTGGTCAAAATTAAAAATTCGACCCCAAATCTGTGCCTGAGTTGAGATAAAACCATCCATGTGTATATGCACTGCATATCTGTTTGACATAAGAAAATATGACAATTACATATCAAGTTTGGTATTTCAAGCTCAAAGCCGAAAGCAAAAGGCCCCAGAGAGTTCTCTAACGATCTGCATCCCCCGTATTGAGGGGAAGTAAGCACTGTGCCCACACTTGTGGATATGGACCTCTAAGTAACTTTTTTTAAGTACACTACTCCAAATTTTATTATTGTTTATGGTTGGATATTGAGGTAACTGCTAACGATAAATAGAAAAATTTACATAGGCCGAAATTCTGCTCAGCGGAGCACCTGTGCGAAGTCCCGTTCAAAACGCTCATAGCACGAGATTCGAGTCTAAATAGCGGCCATAAAAACAATATATTTCAATTTATGTTGGTAGTTCCTAAAAGACTATTACAGCGGTTCTCAAAGGGGGTCCGCGGACACTTTGGGGTTCGCGAGGCATTCTAGGGGTCCACGAAGCTCTGCCTCAACAGTCAAGCCCGACAATAAAAGTTGTACTTTTTCAGGTCGAGAAGAAATGTTTCAGTTTTCGGGCGAGTTTTCTCGTGTGAATGTCAATAAGAGAGGTCTACTTTATACTAGTCCTTAGTTATATCCATTTATTCAATTATTATTACATTTAACGTATATATTTCCCGTCCCCTCATCACAAACGGGGTCCTCCATCGCTCTCCGCCGATCCACAAGGGGTCCGCAAAGCATCGATGGTTGAGAACCACTGGACTACTTTATCACCTAACTCTGAATTAAAAAAAAGCTAAAAAGGTGGGTTTTTTTTAAAATCTATTCCAAACTTGCTAGTTTTCCGAAAATATCCGTTTTTCAGGCGCATATAGCGCATTATACATTTATTGCACGCTATTAAAATTATACTAAAAAAATTAGCTTAATTGGTGCTTTACAGCAATGTAAAGAGCATAAAAATGTGTTGATTAGGTCAGACAGCACAGCTTGCTGTACTGCGTCAAATATCGTCGCTGAGAGGCGGTTTGACAAATAAAAACAAAATACGTTAAGAAGGTTATGACGTAGACGCTTAATTAGCATAAAAATGCTTATGCCGAGAGTGTTCCCAAAACTTTATGTTAATGTAGCGTAAAAAATAAGGAAAAAAGATGGAGTGAAATATAACAACCCCGATAAGCCGAATAAACGACAGTTTCCACCTTGGCCGCTTCGACGGTCCATAACTTGAGAACAAAAAAATCCGACGAACTTGCCGTTTGCGTCTTTTTTATCCTTAAGAATTGCCAAATAAGATGTATTTTTTAATTAAATTCGACTCATCATTTGTGTTTGAGTTGAGATGAAATCACCCATATATATAAATAATTCATATTATGTACGCAAGAGTACGGGGTCTATATTTGTACATATAGATATTTATTCCTCAAATTCTTAAACATAATATATTGCAAAAAAAAAAAAAAACCTCAAGCGCTGCGTTCTAATTTGGCATTACAGAGATTTGTAAACATGTTTCACTCTTTCAAGTAACGATTTTGTCGCTAGAGCCACTAGCGGCGTTCTAGAAGCACACATAGGGCGTGGTTATTTGTGTTTACGCTTCTTGCTTAGTGATTGATTCTTCGGAAACCTTTTTCGGCGAACACCGCTATTTCATTGGCTGCTGAGTGATGCTCCAATCTCATCACACCCTACATTTCCTAAGCTGTGGGTGACGATACGCTTCTTGTGGGTCGACGCTGGAGCCGAACAAGGCACGACCGCTTGCTTTCTCGGGCGAAGCTTTACTCTCCGTGGGAGAATAGGGTCTTTGATAAGGCCCATTGAAACTAGACAAGGTCGAACGGGGAAACTACAAGACCAGGGGCCCTAATCTGGACACTTGACGAAAAAGTCGGCGAGAAATCCGGCGGCTTTGATTGGCCGGCGCCAAGGTCAAGTGCGGCGTTGGCCAATCACGACTGCCAGATTACTCGCCGAGTTTCTCGCCAAGTGTCCAGATTAGGGCCCCTGGTAGCGTGTGACGAACGAGGGCGAAGCGTTGCTCGCACTAAGCACGAACGGGTTGGATTCTTGCCCAGTTGGAGTTTAGGCCAAGGTCGAGTGAGCGAAGGCTTGATCGCAGGAGTGTACGGACGAGGCGCGAGCGAGTCAGGGCCTCGTGAATCCCGACACCGCCGGTGAAGGCCAAGTGAGCGTAGCCCAAGTATTCGGCCGAGTACGTAGCAAAGGAAAAGAATATGCACTGTATATAAAATTTAGATGCAGGTTTTATTACGATAAACAAAGCTAATTTCAGTCAGGGCATCTTGGGGTTGGTGATAAATGGATGCTAACACCAAATTATTTATCGAGTGTTATTTGGGGTCTTTCACGATTGCCTGCATGTGTTGCAAATGCTTCTGATATTTGTGTGGGGACGTTTTGAGTAGAGAAGGAACAGCACAAAAATAAAAACACCAAGTTCCGAGCACAACTAAATTGCGTTTTCACAACCCTTTCTTTAACCATCCCCACCACCATAGTGAAGCACTGCCTGGAGTTCAAAGAGTGTGATATTTTTAATGGAAACAGACATTTCTAAAATAGAGTACCAACTGCTAGCTGATTGCCGTCTTCGCCATGTGTTTCTCGAGTTCGGCGGACATTGGCTAAGGAAATATTCGTTATTGTAAGTTGGCTGATTAGCTAAACTCTCTCCATTACCTTTTTAATTGTAAGGCTTTACGGGTCATGTTGCCATTGCAGAAATGACGGCGATTGCTGCTTAAAACCAAACCAATTAAACAAATTTAAATTTTTTTTTCGTTTTTGATTATGAAGTAATTAAATTTCACGTTTGTTTTTGTCTGTTTTAGAAATCGCGCACAAAAAGCGCGCCGGAGAAAAAAACGCTAACTGTGATTAATTAATATCTCAAAAACTAGCAAATATTTTCAAATTATTTTAATTAAATTTAAACTAGTCGGTAAAACAAAATTATTAATTAAAATAAATAAAAACTCGCGTATTCGTTAGAAGACTAAAAGAAAACTAGTTTTTAAATATAAAGTTGCGCCACCCCTAGCTGGCCCAAAGTAGAACGAGATATGCTGCTTTGCCGTGTAGTTGTCGACAACTTTAATCGTGGAACTTCCGGTATAGGGGAGAATAATGTTTCGCCTTCGCCAGGTAACCGGAAGGTGTTCAAGTTTTTATCACGACGGACCTTTTTCAGTAAGCCTCTGCGCACGCGTAGAACCGCTCCCCTGTCCTTGCTTCCTGCTGTCGTTATTTTCGGAGAGCAAAGTTTTAGTTGACGTATATATATTCAGGACCTATCTTTGCCCGTATTTTGTCGTTTTTGCCGATTCTTCTTTCAGTTTACACTAGTATGAAGCACAAAAGGCAACGAAGACCAATACAACTGTCCGTTGCCAGTGTATTCTGACGGGCACAGGCAAGTTGAGCTGCCCTTCATTTCTAGTTCGAAGACAGCTCCGCAGAAAATGTCAATTGCTAATCCTTTTTTTTTCATTTCTATATTTTTTTACTTGTTCCAGGCTGTTATGTCATGCTTTCTCTTTTGCTTTTTTTTGTGTTCCTCAATATTGATACGGTGAGCTATGTGGCTGTGGACAAGGGTAAATGGGAAAGTTTTATTAGACGCCCCCCTTCCCTTCAACGGGTTGTTATAGAGCTTTGATAGCACCTCGCCCCCCCCCCCCTTCCCCTCCCCGAACAGGAGGTCCTAGTGTCTCAACAATTCCCATTATCGAGTAGAAATTTATCTTGTATATATCTAGGCTAGTTATTTTCTTCTGCACTCATCTCCTCGTTGCTTTCAGAGTTATTTTGCCACCAGCCCCACCTCTAATGGAAGATGTTAATCTTATCGACCATTGCTTTCACAATTTTGACTCCGATAACGTAGATGACTTCCTCATATAAACCAGTGTGGGTGTACCAACTGCATTTCATATTCTGCCCTCTATTCGGCACCCAACAATGACCTCTGCTGTGGTAAGTACCTCACAACTACTTCCACGTGTAGCCCACTTCACTTTCACTCTGACTTGAAAGCTGTTATGTCCAGCTCGTCATCCTCCTAGTGGGACAATTGTTCTGTTTTAATACGTATCAAATTCTCACAAATCTCAATAAAGTTGGGTCTTACAATCGATTTCTGTAAATATTTTCGTGAAACAATGTCCAAGGGATGTAACTTATAAGAGACAATATCATTCAACAAAATAAAAGCAGATTAAAAAACCTCGTATAATTCTCGGATTGCAGTTTTAGTGTTAAAATATTATTATCAAATATTAATTTAACGAAATGGTTGTTATAAGAGATCGCAAAGCCTCATAGAGTATCCATCTCATTTCCCTTTTCACTTATACGAAAAAGGGCTAGTAGATGTAGCTTCATGCGGCATTATGTCGTCATGTCGATGAAATTTACCAACATTCAGTGATTTGATTTTTGGGATGAGCGGACAATACATACCCAACTTGGCCGCAGCTTTGCAGTTTCATTATAAATCGTTGAGTATTCTTTTCACATGCACGATACACTGTTGCACACGAACGCTCTTATGCTTGCTAATACTGACGAAACATTATAATTCGTAATAAATTCTGAATTTTTTAGGAGGATGTCAATATCATACGAATTGTTCGGGAAAAACTTTCCAAGATGTAAAAAATTAGTACGTCTGATGTGACCGTGCCCGTATATTCAACTTCTAGTGTGACTTCTTTGTTTCCGTTTTCAGGACGTTGCACCATGCCAACTGCGGCTTCCGAATTCCATGGCCTGTTCGGCCCAAGATTTTTCTTGCCAGAGTACGTTCGTCTCTTTTTTTCTCTACTTCCTCATTAAGTCCCACCACGAGAACCCTTTGTCCTTGTCCGATAAAGAATTCCACTATCTGAAGAACCAATGACGCTGGTATTTGAGGGGTGTGTGTTTTTTTAGACCACATCCTTGTGTTCTGCCAAGTGTGCCTGATTTTATATTTTTAAAATTAGGCTATCGAATTAAACTATTCAGTTGAAACTTACGCCACGTCCTGTCCAATTTTGCCTTTGTTTTCGTCCATGCGTTTTGGCCTATTACCTCATTTGAGCAATCGAAGAACTCATGAAATTGTGTGCTGCGTGCATATATCATATTAGTTTGTATATGAGATGTTTTAAGCCATACCGTTGCAATAGCGAAACCTGCTATAACGGTAGAAACCTATATGCTAAAGAGCCAACTAAAAATCACACGAAATTTTGAACACGTGAAAATATTTCTGACACTGTTCTTTTAAAGCAAAGCACGCATGGGAATTTAGTGCACATAAAAGGTGAATTCGTGTCTATTGACACCACATTTTCCATTCCTTAAAGGGGCCCTGCAATCTTATTTAAGCGTCCACTTTTTTTGCGGTTTTCACGTCTCCCAGGGTTCGGGCAAGCCAGCGAACACGGAGAGAGGAACTAAATATCAGTGTGTTATAATTTAATTGGACGACGCGGAGACCTCCTCCGCCGACGGGGGCGGCCCGCGGTACCGAAATCGCGCGAAATGTGACGTCTTTGGTCCTGGGCTTACTACTGGTTAGAGCCGCTAAAAACTTCTTTTTAGTCCAAATACAACATATAATCGGCGCGAACTGTTTCAAATTATTTATAAAAGTAGTTTTGGTTCAGTATTTTAGATTAGAAAAGAAACAAATGCAGTATATAAAATATGGAAACAAGAAATGACCCGTCGACATACCCACCACAAAGCGGTGGAAAAGGCGGCGCATACTGGAATGGAGTAGTGAGATCAGACGCCAACATGGAAAGGTCCCGGATGTACGTGGCGACGCTGCGGTCGTATGGACAGAAGCGATCCGATTGGCTCAGGGCGTTCCGAGGCCTTCGGCGAGAAGCTTTGTCTTGCGGTTTGGCCTTTTGGCGGTATGGCAGTGCAAAGTGGCTCTTATTCTGAACTGATCTTTACCCCGTGTTTGGTGTCGTTTGTGGCCAATGAAGTGACATGCCGAATCGGTGTTTAATCGCGCAGAAAATCCAATGAGAGCCGCGCTTTCTGCCCGCTGTATACAGCCTATCCAGAACATGCTTTAGTGGCGCCTCTCCCGTGCTGTCGACACGCAGTGCGACAGCCGTGACCGCTCGCAGAGCTCACTATCCCTCCTCTAGTTCACGGCCACTCGAGCAACCAAGGACGTCATGAAGGAGGTTATTTTTTGTTTGTTTTTGTAATTTAATTCGCCTATAACTTTTGAAATAAAGTGAAATTCGAGAAAAGAAAAGTTTCAACAAGCTACTGCGTTCAGTGCGCTCAGGATCGGTGCAAATTAAAAACCAGTAAAGAAGTCCTTGCAGGGCCCCTTTAAGTTACTTTTTTCGTATTTAAATGTTCGTTTGATTTTCGGCTGTCTTTTCATACATCCGTTTCAGCTGTAAACAATAGCCTCACATAAAAAAAAAATATCGCGCAAAAGTGTATTTAAAAAAAGTTATTTTACTGTATTATGTTTATTAAACTCCGCTTGAACTTCTATTGTAGATTAATCTGAGATATGCTTTAAACGAATCCTCATTTGCGATGTAACTTGTACTAAATATGTTCTCGATTCGTAAAGTGTATGGAGTGATATCTTTGTGTTGAGATTCCTTGGTGTACTTGGTGATGTTCTTGAGCAAGAAGCTCGCACTTGCAGCCTCCGATGCGGCGTATTTCCAACCAAAGCGTGGGTTCAAAAGAAAAATTAGAAAATATCATCTTGTTTGAAACGCTGATTGATTTTCTGAGATCTGATTTTATAAGCCTTGACAAAAGGAGAACCTTTTTTTTTTAATTACATTTTTTAATTAGAGGTGACGTCATATATACATGTGCAAATATGTGAAAAATATATTTCAACTGGGTCCTTTATTTTTCTGAAAAGTAAATACAAAGCGCGAACAGGGCAGGATGGAAGAAAGACACGTACGACAAGGATTGAAGCTAACTTACAACGGAATAAGTGCAACGCCAATCTTCTTTTATCACCTAAAAGTTCAGTTTAGCTTGTCTAAAAAGTTGCGCTACATCAACATTATAGTGTCGGGTTCAGCCCTGCTCAGGGTGCTGGTGCTAACTCCTAAAACGTGTGTATGAAGTTGCATAAAATAAACCATGTTTAAAAAAGAATATGTCCTAGCTTCTTAACGTGCGATCGTGTATTGACAACTGTGTGATGCAGATTTAAGACTCCGGTTTAGTAATCGCGGTAAGATGTCCAAAATTGTTCACTTACATTCTTCAACCAGTGTCGCAGTATAATAGAAACAAACCGGCCTATACGCTTCCAAAATATTCAGAACACACCCAGTATATATCAAATAAAAAAAAATTATTCGAGGTTTTGGTAGCAAACGTGCCTACGCTCACGAGCACAGTAATACCTGCACAATCCTTTTGCTTAACAACTTGTTATTATCGCTAGTGAGTTACTAGAACACGAGCATGTTTTAATATCGAAAGTTCTAAAGCCATGGCTTCTAAGGATTCCAGATTTACATGTTTTTGCAATCTAACGTGTTGGTTTTCCTCGTTCTTTCCCATTTACGCCATCTCTAGGGACAATAGATAACCTGGCTGACCGGACTATGGAACTCTCTGTGCGACTTTTCATCCTGCGTTGGAGACTTGAGTACCTCATGAATGAATTGAAGAAAGACGACGAAGAGAGATACGACGAATTGACGCAAATGATGCAGCGAGTGAGCAAGGAAGTCAAATTCCAGGTTGAACTGTTCTTGCAGCGTACGAGCAATTCACCCGATTCGGAGAATGTCTGCCGGGATGGCAAGAACATAGGTCAGCATTGTCAGTTGCTGAAGTAACATCGGAGGGGCACTGAAGCAAACACCTGTAATTAAAGATCATAAAATAAAACATCCCGTCCTCGTGACTCTTTTTCTTTTTTCTATTTTTTAGAATGAGTCGCTGGAACGCAAGGCACAGCTCCACGAGGCGGCCAGTTTCAAAAACCTGTCGTCAAAACCACAGGGTTTATATGATCAGTGCACGACATAGCAATGGACGATCCTTTCTTCGAAAGAAATCTAAGAAGCTTTTTGTGCGTCGGGACGAATAAACGCTACGTTTCCTAAACACTGCAATAACGACAGAATGTTTTTTTTTTATTGAGGCGAATTTATTTGGTCATTCCTGATAAATCGAATTTCTTTAAAAATACTTATGGAATAAAATTTAAACAGTCTGCCGAATACTTTGGGTAGCCAATAAAGCAGAGCAATTGAATCACTGTAGTTTTGTCAATTTCTTTGTGATTAGAACTTGTTTTAAGTATTTTGAGTGAAAGTAATATTAATTTTAAATTATTACTTTTTTAAAAAACGGTAGTGGCATATTTGTTTTTAAATCAAAATATGGGTTACCTTTTATTTAGTCAACCTGGTTGGTGTTGCTGTAGAATTACAGAGAAGAAAACAAATGTTGGACATGGGCCTCATTGCCTTCAGCCAAATCCTTGGGCTCTGGAAGTACACTGTTAGCAAAAATAACACGCCCAGACGTGTAAACCGTTGTCCCGTAGCGGACACGTCGAAACGTGTTCGTTTTACACGCAGCCACGTGTGTTATTCACCTACACACGAGGTGCCGCGTAAACTTAACACGCTACACTATGTCTGCCCTCCACAAAACACTGTTGAGCGTGTTCCTTATGAAACATGGCGGCCAGCAGCCGAGAACAGGCGAGAGACGAGCCCAGCGAGCCGCGCTCCTTTCAGCCGAATTGAGAGCACACAGGACGCGTTTGTTCTCGTTTGACGTCTTTTATACAGAGTAAACAGTCTCCAAGCGGCGGACGTAGCTACGTATAAAGGTATGTACGTACGTGCGTCGTCGGCGGTCGGTGGCGTCGGTGGCTACGACGGAACCGCAAGACAGAAAAACGAATACCGAACTTACATGGATAAATAACTCGAGCAAACTATTTGGAAGCAGGCGGTAACTTGCGCCACCTAGTGAGATTTCTAGCAGCCAGTGAAACAAAAAAGTAGGAGTTTCTTAATACGCTGAGAACGATCACGAGTAGACAGCAACCCCACATACATCGCAGACAACATCAGTATTACACAGCACCGACATATACACAAACACAACAACGACACTGCACCCGACACTTCCTAGTCAACAAGTTTTCTCCCGCGGCGTATATAAGCTTGACATGTGCGGGTGAGCTCTTTGGTCGCTGACCGCTACAGATTTATAGAAGAAGACACAAAACACGGCACAATGGACAGCCGTATGTAAGAACTGTTTGCATTTAAAAAGTATGGAGGCAAAATCTATAATGTTAGTCCGTTGCAAAAAACAACGATGTATTAACAATAAATCTTAAACCGGCCATGAAAAAGTTCAACTTTTTTGTTATTTTCATGCTCGACCAGCTAGTATTATGAGCAGTCCGACTAGCTTGAATCATATAGAAAAACAAATTATTGGGATTTTATCATTGTGTATTCAATAATCAATGAAAATTACCCTTGCGCAAAGCATTTTTTATATATTCTTGTGAAGGACATCCGCCCAACACTTCACTTCTGCTGGTTGCAGTACGCGTACGGGAGCAGACGCCTTCACTTTTGGGGCGTTTTGATGCAGTTTGTTGTCGTATGTCGTGTCGGTGTCGAGTGGAGCGGTGGGGCTTGGGAGTTTGTGACCGGTGTTATTCGTGATCACTAATGTTGCGCTGATGCGTTTTTTATATTTTTGTTATACCGCCATTACTCCGAACATTGAAAATTCACGGGCCCGTGGCACTGCATTATGCTGAATCGCGAGCTCATTCTCTGTTGACGTCGTTTTTCTGGTAGCACTCGTGGATACTGCAAGCGTTTAAACAGTGTGCACCGTCTCGCCTACATCCGCGGTGACGTACTCGACCTGTTGGAACTTATTGCTTCCGTCATTTTGGAGTGGTCAAGGCAGTTATCTCGCTGCTCTGGTTTCGGTTATAAAAGCAAGGCAAAACGCTCGTAGTTCCCGCCCTCAGTACACGTTAGACATCTTCTACACTTTGACACCGGATAACTGGATGAACGAGGATTTACATTTACTTCAGAGGTCACTCTCGCCGCTTCCTCACCGTCGAGCAGCAGGATCAGCTGGCGACAAGCCGCGGATGAAGGGCTTGAGCCAGGCACGTAGCCAGGATTTTGTTTTTGGGGTGGGGCCCGCCGCATGACGAAATGCTATATGCAGGGGGAGGGGGGCGCGGGCCACCAGCGAGTTTTGAAGATGCGCTGGGTGTTTATCTGTGATTTTCTAAACCCTTCGTACGTACAATATGTCCGATGGTCACGTGGTTGGGGCATGCGATGTCGCAGTGTGGCGTCGTGGTGTCCCATGACGTCACGTCGCGTGACACAGTGTAGAGTGACGTCATAGTGTCTTGACATCGTGATTTTTAGTGTCACGCCATGGCTGTCAAGTCACGTGCATGGTGTAATCTTGCGTGACGTTGTCACATGGTTTGTATCACGTGAAGACGTTCTGCTAATGAAGTAACCTGGTCTCGCCTCGCTGATAGTGTCACGTGACCACCGTGAGCTAAATTTGGCTTGTCGTTCATATTTATTTCAGAAAATATTTTTTCGCAACCCAATCCTTAATACTGAACTCTTACTGGAGCCAGTCCTACATATCATCACGCAATGGTCACATACATAAAGTCGAAATTCCACAGTGCCACACTAATACCTTCTCCAGATCATTCATACCTCGAACGTCTGCTGTCTGCAATCATCTTTCCACATCCATTGCCACAATTGTTGATCCTGTTGATTTTAAAAAATGCTGGATCCGTGCTACTGAACTTGATTCGTGATTTGAGTGTTTCTATATAACTTGTACCTTTTATTCCCACACCCTCTGTAATGCCTTCAGGCCCTGAAAGTATCAATAAATAAATTTAGGAAAATGAAGAATCTCGCCCGTCAAATTTAGCATTTCTGCAATGCATTCCGTAACTCTAAAGCTTAGCGGGACCTAATTCGCTATATTTCGTGGGCATTTGACGGTTTTTTGAGGCGGTTCTCGTGACACCTTGTCAGCCTTTCTAGGTACGGTGGCCATTACATATATGAAATATGACCACCTAAACGCGAAACCGCGTGAACCGCGGAAGGTGTTGCTATTCGTTATGTCTTCGGCGAAGACGCTCCGCGCACGTGAAACGCGCAAAATGGTCGCTTCGCATGTCACCTTCTCTGGCCGTTCTGGCAGCACAGACCTCAATCGTATACTACGTTCACCCTTAAACTGAGACTCGAAGCTCCGCCTGCAGAGCGAGCTCACTGGCTTTCGCATTGTTGAGGTTGCGTGTCCCGGCGCGTTCACACTTGTGTTAGCACGGGCAGAAAGCTCGCGCTGAAGGCGGAACTACTAGTCTCATGTTGAGGGCGAAGGAGTATAGTAGGCTGGATCGTGAATCGGGGCCCGTCGGTGGCACCGCAGGCGGCCAAAATTGACACCAGGCCAATAGGGAGTATTCTCTGGCGGCCATAGGTGTGTGCGCAAACTGCATGAGCACGTGCTGACGGCGAGCTTACACGGTTCTTTTACAACAGTGCATTCCGCACCATCGGGATTGCCGGTCTTAGCGGCCTATTAATCGAGAGCTTGTTCTGAGCATGCGCTCTAAACATCGTCCTCAAATCTGGCGTGCAGTGACATACCCTATACACATATCTATTGAGGAACAGATAAAAGTAGAAATAAGGAAGCTTGCACGCGGTGCATGAAGGCGAGTGTTTTATGATGTCTGCGATCATTATTTATTTATTTATTTATTTATTGAGATTACCTGCATCGTCTTGGAGGCATTATTGAAGGAGAGATATCCAAAAACTTTTCGGATGAAAATGCCTGAGGGATACACATTTTCAATTAGCGTGTTTCAATTCTAATGCAGTTCGAATAAACAATTATCTACTACAAGATTTTATAGTTGCAACTTTGTATTGATGGTCAACTCTTTCT
The DNA here is from genome assembly GCA_037355805.1 of Ixodes ricinus. Classification (NCBI taxonomy): domain Eukaryota; kingdom Metazoa; phylum Arthropoda; class Arachnida; order Ixodida; family Ixodidae; genus Ixodes; species Ixodes ricinus. Next base: position 20,830 of record JAZHYW010028063.1, on the reverse strand, counting down.
GACAAGTGGAAAGGACATGGGATGTAATTTTCTTCATTGATATAAGTTGTATCTCATTCTAAATAGAATAAAAAAGTTTTAATCTTAAGTTTTACCGTCTGCATGAGAGCAGTTGTCAGTGTAACGGTTCTTTCATAGCTGTGACGCTTGCTGTGAACTTATATTTATTCAAGATGAATCTGGCGCAGCGGCTTTGTACTTGTTTAGTTTATCCGATCGACTTTTAGTTTGAGGGTCCCAAACTATGCATGCATCTTCCAGAGCTGAACGAACATAAGCAAAATATAAAGTTTTCTTTAGTTCCTTTGGGCAATGACGGAAATTACGACATAAAAATGCTAACATGCTGTTTGCCTTATTAGTTATAAAATTAAAATGACTATTCAATAGTGAGTAGCTTGGAAAAATAATACCGAGATAACGAATTGCATCTGTTTTATCAAGTTGTTGATTGGCAATGGCATAGCCCATACTTTCTCTATGTTGCTTTTTTTCTCGAAAGTTTAACTATTTTACATTTCTTTTACATTCAGCTCCATTCGCCAATTGCTGCACCAATTTGACACACAGTCCAAGTCTAGTTGATGTTTTGGAAATAATCTTCGTCATCCTGAGTTATTTTGGTATATGACGGAATCGTCAGCAAAAAGCTTAGAGCGTGAAGAAATATTTGAACAGATGTCATCAATATATATCCGAAAGACCACAGGTCTCAACACCGAACCTTAGGAACACCAGATATCACAGTCACACTTTTGGATGAACAACCTTTCAAAATTTCTTATTGTTTTCTATCATTCAAGTAGTTACCAATTGAGACAAAAAAATCAAAACTGATATTGATACACTTTTACTCAGCAACAGGTAGTGATCCACTTTGTCGAGATACCTTAGAACACGTCAAACAATATACAATCTACCTCTTTTCTGGACTCAATTGCACGCGCGATGTCATGATGAAATTTAGAAAACAATGTTGTACATGATGCACCGGACCGGAAACCATATTACTCCTTTGTAAAGTAGTTGCGCTTCTCCAAATGTGCAATTACGCTACTATAAACGATATGCTCAAGAATGTTACATGTGATTGATGTCAACGAGATAGGACGATAATTACAAACAACATTTCTGCTACAGCTTTTGTGGATGGGCACAACATTTGCAGTTTTCAAATCATCTGGAAGCTTGTGCTCAGATAAGCTTTTTGAATAAATAGTCAGTAGATAGCACGACGGATAGATGCGCAGCTTTTAAGCACGACAGCAGGAATGCAGTCAGGCCCGGTTTCTTTCGACGTGTCAAGATTAAGCAGCAGCTTGTTAAATCACTTGTATGAAACTACAGGTGACGACACCGGATCATATCCTAGTATTTACCAAACGTGACGTGTCCCCAGCCGGAATATTGACGTCGAAAACGGATTCCAAATACTCATTTAAACAGTTCGGTTTCGCAGTGTCGTCAGTGACACCACCGCCTTCGAAAAGGATTGCAGGTGTGGTAGTGTCAGCCTTCTTGTTGCTCTTCACAAATCACCAAAATTATTTTTTATTGTTCGCTAGTTGCTATTTAACTGATGAAAATACATGATTTTACATTTTGCAAAAAGTAACTTGTACTGGGACGATAAGCTCTTTAGCCTATTTCTGTTCATCTGTCACCTTTTGGGGCGAAGCTCCTTAGGGGCTAGCCATGTCCGTATGTCCGTCCGCCGTCCGCCGTAGGCCGGCGTCAGGTGCTCGTGCTTCTGCTCGTGAGATCACGTGCTCACGAGCACGTGAGCACATGCTCACGTGCTCGTGTAGAGCAAAAAGAAATTGAAAAAAAAGATGAAAAAAATTATGAAAAAAAGAAAAAGAAGAAAAAAAAGAGTAGGGGGTTCTGAGATGCCATCCCATCTGTCTGCTTAAAAAAAGAAAAAGAAGAAAACCACACATTCTCCTACTGCCATGAATGAAAAGGACCGAAAAGCTCGGCATGCAGCGCCTCAGCGTCTACGTAGACAGCAAGCTGCTCCGGAGACCAGGGCGCGAGAAGCTGCTGCACAGCGTCAAAAACGCCAAGCGGACCCGGAGTTGAGAGCTCGGGAAGCGGCGGCAAAGCGTCAACGCCGACAGCAAGCAGCAATACCTATGACCAAAATCAGTATCATCAGCACCACCCGAGCTTCGCCCCAATCAACATCATTCACCACGTGGAGATGCGGTCATTTTTTTCTTTCACAGTATTTCCCGAACGCTTTGTTTCAGCGTTTTATTAGTTGTAAAAGGCCTGAAGTGGCCCATGCTTTGTTGACTGCTTTGCCATCTTTAATGTTTTAGTGGGAATGTGTTTGTTCATGAGAAAGTGAAGTTTTTCGCTGAATATGTTCGCATGATGTTTCAATATTCGTAAGACCTGCCCTGTGATTAAACACCGCTAAGAACTACTGTGAGTCTTGCGAGAGTGCAGTATAGTTTCCTGTGTTGCATAAATACACTTTCCTTTTATTATGGGTGTGCCTTGGTGGCCTGGAAAGAGATATTTCAGCAGTAACAGCATCATCATAACTTATTCCAGGGATTACAGTTGTGTTCTCAATGCAGTCCGGGAGGTTGTACATTAACAAGTCAAGAATGTTGTTTTTTGTAGGCTGGGCTACAAGTTGTTTAAAACCAAATGTATTCACAAGACATTCAAAATCATTGTGTAAGGATGTATTTGGCACACTAATATTTCCATTGTCCATTATTATTTCTGGAAGGTTCAAATCACCGCCTACAATTACGCACTCATTTGGCATATTGTTAATAATTTCCTGGAGACCAGTCATTGTTTCGGGACCTGATTTAGGGAGTCTATATAAAAAGCACCAACTAAATTATTAAACAGATTCAACAGAATTGTCTTGAATGTGAAAGTGAGTGCTGTGCAACTCATCAGCAATCAACAAGAACACCCCTCCGCCGTGACTATGACGGTCACGGCGATATACTACATATCCCCGGGGGATTAATTCAGAATCTTTATAGATTTATCGAGCCATGATTCAGTTTCCCCATCGGTTGAGGGGTCAGCTGCTTGAATGTGCCCACGTAATTCAGAGACTATTTTTAACGGTGCGGCAGTTTACAACCAAAATTCAGATTTGCCTTTCACGGTTATTTACTTTCGTAGCTGCTGGCGTAGATTCCTTATTTAATTCTGCAGTACCCTCAGCAGAGGAACGTGCTTGGTCCCAGCTCTTCTGTTTCACCTCTTTCGAGGCTTGATCATAAATAAATGTACGGTCACCAATATACAGCTTATCGTACCGTAGTTTAAAAGAATCCTCCTATACTTCGTTTCACCTTACGTCCGAGCGTGGCCGCTGTCATGAGCCGAAAGGCCAATCAAACTGCGCAAAAAGCGCAACGTCATGGCGTGCTCTCTGCACTTGATATGACTAGCCGGCGGAGAAGCACGCACGGAGAGACGGCGAATACCGGCTGGTCCTATCAACTGCAGAGAACACGCCATGACGTTGTCGCCTCTTTCGCTGTTTGATTGGCCCTCCGGCTCATAACATCGGCCGCGCTCGGACCTGAGCTGAAACGAAGTATAAGCTTTACCAAACTCTAAAAGCTTTCTACGAGCAAGCCAAATTCCTGGCGCGAAGTGTTCACTTACAGCAAATGCGGAGCCTTTCAGATTGTATGCGGATGACAACCCGGTGTCTTTTTTTTTTAAGAACCAAATTTAGCAATGACAGGACGGTTATTACTTGTTTGAAAAAGGCACGTGCGATGTGCTCGCTTAATTTCAGTCAGCTCAATACTTTTATGGAGCAAATCAACGCATAGTTTAATAATTATGCTGCTCGGATTCCGACGACGTCTTTTTATCATTATCTTTAATGCCAAAGAAGAAGATGATTACACGTACGTGATCGTGTTTCCGAGTCAGCACACCTATGTTTCAAAGCAGATAATTCTTCAGTTATTTCTGACAACTGCCCTTTGATTTGAGATGGTCCAGTCGCGTCAATGATTTCTGTTTTACCTTCCGGGCCTAGGACGCGTTGCTCAAGCGACGAGATCGCCGAGTCAGTTCGTTGTTGTTTTCCTTTGAACTCTATGATATATCTTAGGTGTATAGGGTCTTGCCTTGCACCCATATTAAGTGAAATCTACCTCTCTTATGTCGATAGAACCATACAGGTAAAGCTCAAGAATACCAGCCCGGAATGCACTGTAGTCCGCTACGTGGATGACTACCTGATCATTCACCCTGTATCCGATAAAGTCGAGGTGATCGTGGCCTCGTTCGAAAGCGCAGGAGGCACACTAAAATTCAAAAAGGAAGATCCATCCTCGGAAGGGCTGCAGTTTCTGGACCTACGATTGAAAAAACCAACGAAGGCGTTTGCTGGGCGTTCAGTCAGCGTTCTGAAAAGCCGGTGCTCCCTTTTGAGAGTGCTCATTCAAAGACCGTCAAGATCGGTATCATCAAGACGTTAATCACATCAGCTAAAACGAAATCCTGTCAACATTCGGCAACAGATAGCATAAAGAGCCAAACTCGACGACTCCTGAGTTCCGGATATCCGGTGGAACGCCTCGTGTCTGTTTTCCACCAACTTATTAACCCAAAGCCAAGTACAAAACCGCCTTTCAGTCGAAGGATAGCCAGCATACCATACATTCATAATGCCTCCCATCGTATCCGTTCCATCGCTTCACGCTATGACACTAAAGTTGTCTTTTCCAGTAGATTCAAATTGGCAAGCATGTGCAACATGATCAACCGACAAGAAGCCAAGCCGGCTTGCGAAAAAAGCACGCCACGCTTTTCCGGACTTGCTGCACAGAAAAAGTTTACTCGATCCCACTCAAATGCGGAGCCGAGTACATAGGACAAACCGGCCGATGTATCAATGACCGCTTAAGAGAGCACCAAAACGAAGCTACTTCAAGAACCGACAACCCCATTCATCCGATCGCGGTTCACGCGAACGAATGTATTGGATGCGCGCCTGACTTCGCAGGAACCAAGACAAGAGGGGGACACCGCAATCGCCACGGACGTGAAATCATCGAATCCTTCCTCATCCAAAACGCAGAAAACAACGTTTCATCGGCCTCAGTAACCTTATCAAGACGGGAATTAGAATTCATCAGGCCGGAACTTGAAAAATTTCGCAACTCCCCGTAAATACACACCATCACGGTAGCGCTGCCCGTGCCTCGTGGTTCTCTCATCCCACCTCCTTTCACCCTTTCCATCTCCCGTTTTCCTTCCCTTTATCATCTTTCCATCTCCGAGTTTTCCTTTCCGTCCCTCATATCACCCTTTCCATCTCCCAGCCAGCCTTCCCCTTATCAACCTATCTTAGTCGGGGTCTCGTTCAGGGTGCAATGTCTCTGCCCAAAATAAACGTCGTTGCTAAATGAAAGAAAGTGGTTGTCCTGTGCTTGTCCTCCGTGTTTTATTCTTTCAATTTTATGTATTCATGTTCAACCCGCTCGCCTTCACCAGTATATCTTCCATATCAGGTGTTTCGAGATTGAGTCGGTATACTTGAAGCATTCGAACATCGATTTAATAAATCAAACCTGCGGGAGCACCATCGGCTCTGCCGACGTCCCTTGCTTCAGTTGCTAAATAAGAGACAGGTTTAACAAATTAACGACACGCTCCGAGTTTTAGTTTGTCACATAAGGCATCACTGATGTTCAAAGCAAAGGCTTGCCCCAGAAGTACTCTGTGCAAGCGCCTGAAACGATGCAAATGTCCTCGGTGAAGGCCAACTTATCGTCTGCTAAGCTCTGATGACGTCCAGATCACAAGCGGCTCCGTATTGGCACTCGGCAATCCTTGTCTTAATGAACCACATCACCGTTTACATCCAACGAAATCTCAATAACCCGCAAACCTCAACCAGAAAAAATTTATAAAAAAACAATATTGGCAATGTGTCACTTTTCATATTTGAGACCAGAACATTAACTTGTATTCCCGGAAGACATGATACAAGTTTCATTGTTGAGAACACAGTACTTAGGTGAGAAATTCCAGTTTTCACCGTTTCTCCCGTAGAGTCCCATACATTAGCTTGTGTCAAAAATGGCTTCCGGTGGTGCCGCTTGACCCCACCAAGAAAAAACGGTCAAAACGTGGGCGTGGTCCAAAAATATTGGCAAAGGCACCCCGCTTAGGAACCTAGGGATCAAACCAGTGCGTTATCTAGCCCCACACATATGATAGCGGACTTTGTCTACCTTTAGAATCCAGGAAAGCATTTCGACAATCGGAATATTTCGCGAGTTATTATAATCGGAACAGGATCTTTCCCTTCAAAAAATTAAATATAAGCATTTGCCAAGAGGAGTCTCGCTAACATTTCTCCATTTAGAGTCAACTCGTCAACAGTATCTGATGAGCGGTTAGGATGTAGCAACAAGTAAAGAACAGATGCTCACCACTATCGTCTGCAAGAAAAAAGAAAAAAAACGTGATCTCGATGGTTTGGAATACGTTTTGCGGAAACACTGGGCAGCTTAAAAATATACAACGTAGCGAACTCGTTAGCGTTCTCCGCCAAATTACGTTCAGGACTAAGTAACTCTCCCCGAGCTAGCCATACTGTCGCGAACTGAAGCTGCTTCTCAGAGACCCGTGACGTGGCGGCACTCTAACGGAGCTTCACATATCGCCACCAGGCGCAATCTTGAATTCCGTCAATTCGTTTAAATGCGAAAGCACTACCTGTCCCATGGAGCGAGGCCGGCGGCGTCGGTAACCGTGAAAAACGTCCCCTAAGTTACCATTTGACCATTGGCTGAGCGAAACGGCACCTGAGGAGCCATTGGATGTGACGCGTCATAGTTCCAAGGAACGGCACTCCACAGAGAAGCCCTCTTACTGGCGCTGCGGCCCGCGCGCCGTTAAAAGTGAGAGGGTGGCGCGCGCGCGGCCGCCGCTTTCTCTGTTTGTTCGGGTCACGTGTCAGGCGTGGCCGGAGGGAGGGCGGGAAGGGAGGAGGAGGAGCGGAAAATTCCCGCTCCTTCTCCCTGTTTTCCACATGCTCTACGCTTCCCTTTCAGCGTTGTCGCGCCGGACGGCCGGGTTCTTCCGGGGACAGCGGGACGCGCTGCTTGTAGGGATGATATGCTTGTGGGACTGCTTTCGCATTCCTTCATGTAAGCAGTATTAAGTGTGCTCCTGTATTTTTTTTAAATAAGATTTCCTGACTTTTCTGCCGGCAGCCCAGAAACGCTAGTCCAGACTGGTGTATCTGGGCAGCCGGCATAACATAGGTCACATCTAAACAAAATATGACAGTAAAAATTGCGTTTCCATGCCCCATTAATGCGTGGCCTGCGATATGGGTCCATCGGGACCGCCAACAGGGACCGCCGATGTGCGCGTCTGTGCCCCGACGTTCCCAGGCGGCCCCAATGCATGGGACTTTTTCCTGTAGAATATATTAGTATATATTATATTATTTTATAATTATATATTTTATATTAATACTGTTATATTTACTTTATGCTGCGATGAAGAATGTGAAGACGAGCGGAGGCAGGGACGGCCATACGAAACTATTTTCTACGAGTCAAAATCATTCCAAGAAAATACTGACTATAAGCAATACTGGTTGTTGGGCTAGTTGATTGTTGGTACTGTATGCGCAAACACGAAGGACACGAAGCTTGTCCTTCTCCACTCCTGTGTGGTCGTCCTCTGTGTTTGTGCATACGAATTTGCTCAGTACTCATTATAAATATCCTAACATTATAATTGCTCCACTAAATACCATGCACAATAATATTTCCATTAATACCAAGCGCAACAATGGTTGTATTGAATACTAAGCACCGTAATTCTTGGACTAAATACCAAGCATTATATTATTTTGTATTAATACTGAGCATTGTAATGGATCTATTCAGCACTAAGCACTATTGCTGTTATCTTATATGGTTACGTAGCTCTCCTGGGACACGCGCCAACAACAAGAGTGTTGACCTGGAAAAAGAAAGGCACACGTTCCACTATAGGCTTTGTTATCAGGAGATAAAAACCAGTGACCCTGAGATCATCCATTTCAACGAGCGCTTGCTACACCACAAGTTCTCAGGATAAGGTATATCTGTGAGGAAATTCTTGTTGTTCCTACCTCAGCATCCCACTGCTACAACTTTTTTCTTATTTCTTATTTTTTTATTTTATTTTTAAGTAATAAAATTATTATTATTATCATTATTGATTATTATTATTATCATGACTATTCTAGACTTGCAATCCATAGTATTAAGTCTGAAACCTAATAAATCACCGGGATACGACGATATACGCCTTAGCGATATCCGTAGAAACCTCCGACACGTTCAAGATACACTACTCCTTATTTTCACTGAGATAATCGAGTCGGGTAACATCCCCATCGAATTTAAAACTGCTATTGTTAAGCCCTTATTCAAAAGCGGCCAACGCGGCCGGGTTGACAACTATCGCCCAATATCTATTTTACCATGTCTTGCTCTAATATTAGAAAAATTTATTTATCAATCCATGTCATCTTTCGTAGAAAAGTACAGCTTAATTTCCCCACCCAGTACGGGTTCGTTCCTGGACGAGGAACACAACCACTTTTAGAATCACTCTCGGACTACATAAATTTAGGGTTCGAACATAATTTATATATTTGTGCCTGCTTTTTGGATGTAGCAAAAGCATTTGATACTGTTAGCCATTCTATCTTAATCGAGAAACTTTCGGCTGTTGGTTTTCGGGGCCCCTTTCTAGTTCTGTTGAAAAATTTTCTACAAGATCGTTCACAACTGGTTACGATCGACGGAATTCGCAGCGCCAAAGTCTCCTTAAAATCAGGTGTACCCCAGGGTTCGGTTCTTTCACCTATTTTATTTAATATTTATGTCAATGATATGCATACTTCTGTATCTAACTGTACGCTCTTTCAATACGCAGATGACACTCTTTTGCTTACAAGCCATCTTTGCTATTCTAGAGCAATGGAAATGCTCCAAACCTGCTCCCTAGATCTGATGGATTGGTTTTCTACTAACCTTATAAACATTAATGTGTCCAAAACAAAACTGGTATGCTTCCACAACCCCCTCAAAACTACGGTGCTGAGCTACCCTCTTTTTCTCCATACATCAAACTGCCATACATGCCAATGTACCCCCATCCCGTACTCTGACACCGTCAAGTATCTTGGCATTATTTTCGACTCAGACCTTTCATGGAATTCCCATCTGACAAAATTATGTTCCAAGTTAAGGAGCGTTTCCTGCTTGCTGTTCAACATAAAGACATTTTTACCTCTTTATCTTCGAAAACTCATAGCCCACTCCTTAGCGTATAACACACTCCGCTACGGCATTACTACTTTTGGCAAATGCTCTGGTTTATGGCGCACAAAGATAAATAACATCTTGAGAGGAATGCTGCGTAATGTTCATTACAAACCCATGTCCTCCAATCTAGACGTTTTTCAGGTTTTGGATATGCACAACTTTCAATCTTTGTTCCTGGAAACGGTCGTACTAAGCCACTATTGGAACGATGAATATAAAACAGTTCGGCCAAATGTGCGTAATCTAAGAACGGTTCCACGATTCCTAGTTCCGGCCTGTTACACCCGATATGGCAAGAACTTGCGTTCGTTCTATGTGCCTCAAATTTTTAACAGCTTACCCGGACATGTTTGTGAGTTTTCTTCCAGGAAAAAGCTTAAGAGTGCGCTTCGTCATCTCACATTCAGTGACGATGGTTTGTCAACTTTAATTAATTCTCTCTGACATTTTTTGTAAAGCCTCGAGTCTGTGAATGTTTTTTTTTCTAATGGACTACTGGCTTCTTGTGTTCTTATGTTTCTTTTTTATTATTTTTTATGTTCACTTGGAATCATACTGATTGGTCTGTCTTTTGAATGAGTGGCTTTATATGATAGTCACCCGAATGGTCGTTCATGAAACCTAATTTTTTTGTGCTTTATTTTTCTATATTGTCTCGGAGAGTAGCGATGACTTTCTCGTGATATCTATTTTTTTTTCTAGGATTTGTGCTGAAAATGAGTACTTTTTTGATCCCGCACGTTAGCACGAAGTGTACATGACGCTATGAGCACAAGCCCTTATCCCTCATGAGTGCTGATGGTTTTCTGATTGGATTGTTCCCACCTACCTTGGACATCTCCAATTTATCAAATTGCGTGTGCATTAGGCTCCAATTTGAACCACGCCTAAGACTTTGTCAACAGTGCACCGCTTACTCGACGACGTTTTTTTTTCTTGCACGGTCGTTGCAGTCCACTAGCCGACTTACGCGTGTGTTTTTTTTTCTTCTTTTTTTTAATCAAAGACTTTTTGTTTTTGTTTATTATCAGTTTATTGCTTGAACTAGAAACAGCCTTAAAGCTTATCTTAGCTTATATCTGTTTTATGCGTGATTTTTTTTATTATTATGTGGCAACAAAGGAGGTCATCTACATCCCCGTGACACAAGAACTGGACAATATTGTCTGCTACTTTCAATGGTGAAAAGTGATGCTAGTGCCTCTGTGTGTGTTTTTTTATAATTCTTCTGACTTAAGGATTTTTTTTTGCGTTAGTTTGCAGTTGGAACTTCTGTAAAAAGTTGCTGATAATTCTACTTTTTTTATCTAGAACTCATTATTTTATTTTTATGTAATTACATAGCTGGTTTTGCCGCACAAGCCCATGATGGCTTTGGCGAACCTGCACTGTGCCTCGATTATGCTCCATTCCTTCACAAATAAATTATTATTATTATTATTATTATTATTATTATTAATATTATATCATTAATATTTAACAAAAATACTTTTATTAAGCGCAACATGTTGTCTGTGTGTGTTTTTTTTTTTTTTTATTGCTGAGATCACGTAAGGCTCGGCGAAATTCTTTTGGCAGGGAAAATAACGGGTTAGTAAACAGGTGACCAAACCCATCCCTATTAGTCCAAGTCCAACAGAGGTGTCCGCTATATCCGTTGTGTTCTGTCTTTCTTAAGCCACTCTACATTAATGTGAAGAAGAGTGGAAATATTTGTCTTTTATTATATGTGTGAAGTCAAATTTTTGTCGCAGGCACAGAATATTATAGATCTCTACACTAATCGCGTGAGAGTCTTAGGAGGCATCCAACTCACGAGAAAGTGCTGTGTCCAAAAGGTACGCGCTATAACATGTGCGAGCGTTCTCGTACCTAGCATTAACCTGAAGCCTGGCTCCCCCTGTCTTCGAGAGACTGCAGTGATATGCGGAGACTGGTATGCCTGGGAGCGCTTCCACAATTGTTGAAGCAGTCGTTGAGGCACAACTGTCGCGAAAGCGGCGAGTTTTCACGTGTCCAAACTAAAGCCTTTTTTTTTCTTTTCATTTCGCAGTAGGTATTGTTTGTGTTTCTTGTTTTCTTAAAAAAAATTCTATTTGCTAAAAGCTTCATGCTTTTTCCGTGTTCATTTCCATTGAGTACATTGAATGTTTGTCATAAAAATTTTCAAATTCGCATTAGAAAAAATTAGGCGAGATAATCTCCTTCGTTTCTCAATCCTTACTTCGTATCCTTTGTTTTTACGGCGGCGTCCCAAAGTAATTTTTCGAAAGCAAGCCGTCTTTATTTTTTTCCGAAATACAAATAAATCAGTTCGATTATGAAGGGTGTTGGATTTAAATTCATACATAAGTTTTAGGCGATGAATTTTGTGTGGGTGCCGTCTTCACCATGTATTTTTCCGGCTCGGCGGACATTAGGTAAGGCAATGACCGTCACGATATGTCGGCTAATTAACTAATACTTGTCAATCAACCTTTTCAGAATTGGTTTTATGGGTCATGTTGCCAAATCAGTATTGACGGCTGCAATGACTAGAAGCAAAACCACTTGAAACAGTTTTCTAAAGCTCAATAGGCTTCGGAATATTCGCCAATCAGGTCTCGCGTCTTTTGCCATTTGATGACTAAACTGTACACAAGGAGAGCGCCAAAGAGTCCCGTTTGAGGTGATGCGTAGAAGAGTCCCGGGCTTCTTTCGGGAGTGTCGTGATTATCTCTCGGTAGCTCGACGCCGTCACGTTCGCCAAGGTCCAGCGTCACCTAGAATAATCAAAGGCTGTGAACAGTCTTTTCTACTTACACGTAACGCCGTTACAGTCGGATGGCAGTAATTTGGCGACTGGGCCCGAGCCCAACGCCGAGTGTCCTTCGACGCGTTCATCGGACACGAGGCCAAGCCGAACACTGACGTGGCCCATTTTGTGACTTCACTGGATGCCATTGCGGTGACGTCGAAATGCTAGTGCACGGGGTTTGATTATTCTAGGTGTTTCTTTGCAAAGACAAACTGCTGGAATGATGACGTGGAATGCGAAACGACCACGTCGCACTGGAATCACTGGAATTTCCTGTCCCAAGCCAATATGGGCTGTCAAAGCAAGTTGCGCGTACTGAGAGGTCCTTAGCCGCACGCCAAAAGAATGCTAGCTGCTGGGACGGTAAAAACCTTTTACCTATAGCCGGTGACAGGTCAAGAACGAAGTGGGAGCTCCTCCCACCTCTTTCCGCTTCAGCGGAGAGAACGGTGGAGAGGAGGTCGCCTCCTCTCAAGCGTTCGCAATACTGAAGTGGAAAGAGGTGGGAGGAGCTTGCACCTCGTTCTTGACCTGTCACCGACTCTGCATACTAAATACCCCGCCAGTAGAAACGTTTTTCGTGAAAGCGCTGTTCCTTTTTTGGTGCGAGTAATGTTCTTCGTTTAGTGAACCGGAAGCTGCGGATCAGGTCTTCCTTGATTCTCGGTATCCGATCCCGCTCACGCTGGACAATGTCCTGCCGTCCATGGTTACGTGTAATCAGCTTCCTACAAGTGGAAGACGATCATTCTCCATATTGTTAAGGCTGGACTCACTGGAGCGAAAAATAAAACCGGCGAATGTTTTCCCGGCGGCGTTCGCTATGCGTATGGTGTAAGAAGAGTGGCTGTTGCGCCACGCGCGAAGCGGAACGCTCCGCCGGGCGAACTTCGTCGGTTCTTCTCCGCATATTGGCTCCATGGAGTTCGGTCTTCACGTGTGTAGAGGAGCTGGCAGCGCACGCGTTCGCCACGAGAAGGCACGGGATTCAAACCCCGCCCTTCCAGTTATTTCTTTTAACAGTCCTTGCTCTTCTGGAAGGTTCCGGTTCAATATTGTCTGTTATCGTGTGTTCTGCTTTAGTACATTGCCCGATAGCAGCGTCTGTATAAAAGAAGCCGTGGCGCACTGCTTCCCGTCAATCGTACAGCGTTTGCCGCGTTGTTTTTGTTTTGATGTTTTCAAAACCAAACTTTTTTATTTAATTTAAAATGCAATTATTCAATTGAGGGGGCAAATGCTGTAGAAGATCGCTTTTAACTCAGTTTTTAGTTCTTGATTTCCTTGGGTGGTCTTTTTTGTTTTGTTCAGTATTGTCATATCTTCTTTCAGACAAAACGACCCCATATCACCATATATGTCAAGCGAGAGGTCAGTCTGACTTCTAGGCTGCCACTTCAATCGGGTCATTACACGAAAATCCTGAAGAGGACGAATATTGGGCACATCTATCAGACGCGTGGTAGCCTCCCCCGTTCAGCTAATAGTTTCCACATTGTCTTCTTTAGACTCCACAGCGATAGTCACTCAATATGACTATCGCAACAACATGTGTTGTTTGCCCAACTTGTTTTCTGAAATTCTAAACCAAATAAAGTAAGGTGGATGCCAGATCACAACCCTTCGCTGTAACACATTTGAAGGTGAGTTTGACCGGGGTCTCCGGGGCTTTCATCGCAGATTACCGTGGCTAGACGTCGCTGACTTTCCTAAGAAACGTAACTGAGGTGGTTCCGTCTCCACCTAGATATATTTCCTTCGGCCACCGCGGTTGCTTTAGGCATTTTCTTTCTTTTCTTTTTATCCACTTCTGTACCCGCTACCGAAGATAACTAAGGAAGTAGAGTTACTCTTTAGCTTGTCAAAGGTAGCGGATTATTGAGATTCACTACCGCCCGGCAAACGTGACGAAATATCGTTACCGTTGCTTCAGCAAAATAAGCAGCGTCATTTTTATTTTACCTTAGATTTCATGATTTGGCAGCGATAAGTCGCACTCACAAACTTCGACAGCAGTTAAGCTTTTGAAAAGCTATTTGACTATATTTTTATCCTTCGTTTATCAAGTTAGTAGTATGAAGCGCAGTCCCGATGGAGCGTTGGCTCTTTGAAGAAACCGTAAACATGACTAATTTTTGTCAAAATTAACAAGTAACGAGTAGCGGAATTTCATGAGAAATGCCATAAAATAGTAACGAAATTAGCTTGTACCTTAGCATTTCGGAATCTTACGTGTACGCTAGTATGTTACTGAACAACGTAATGCGTTGCTTCCAACACTGACTTAGTTTCACCTTAATTAAAGGGAGCTCCGGCGAATTTTCTCTGGTGGTTCTTTCAGCTTCCTAAACAAATAACAATCCCGGAATAGTCGTACTCCACTCTTCCCGGCAGGATATTAATGATCTTTGAATTCATCGTAGTTTTTGAGAAAACGGCAACTGAACGTGATGCCAAAAACAACATTCAAATGTCCCCGCGCCTTCCAGGGGCGTGACGCCCCGTGCTGTATTTACTTTCAGGTCGAGAAAGCTGTCTAATAAAGGTAGCATGTCAGCCATTTGCGTTTTTGTTTCGTTTTCTCGCTCTACCAGAGTACTTTCTAAAGCATTCATCGTCCACCATCAAAACTATATGCAATCACTAGAGAAGGAGTGCTCTGCCGAAATTACAACTTCTGTCGTCACGCGTTCAGTGTGGCAAGGAGAGCGGTGTGGTTCGAAGAAGCAATCAGGACCAACAATTAAGAATTGAAAACCTCGCAAAAAAAAAAAACATAGTTGACCCCTAATTTGGGTGAATAGTTCAGCCTTGTCTAATAATCAAGGTGTAAAACCAATTTTGAAGCACATCAGCGATCATCAAAAATTCGGTGAAAGTGCGGTCAACGCTACGGGCCAAGCAGCACCAAAAGCGCAGTCATGGCGTTCTCTGTCTTTCTGTGCCCATTGATCCGCCGACTTATTCAATCAAAGCAAAAAAAAACAAACACTCACGTGACATTGCGTGTTTTTTTTAATTCGTTTGTTAGTTTTACAGGCTTTGGCAGCGCTACGACCTAAGGTGTACTTGAGTACTTGTCGAGCATCTTTCGAAACCCTTCGGCCCTCGCCCGAAAAGGGGATACGCCGAAGATTTTAGGTCAACCATCCAGACTCAGCCCCTCTCGTTCTTCTACCTTCCTTTTCTTTTTCCATGCGAATGAAGGAGGCCATATCTTGAATGAAGAGGCCATATCCTGATGGCCTCCGTCGTTTGTTTCCTTGTCGTCAGGGGTAAAGATGAGTGAGGAGGAATGGCAAATCCCGTGCGCTGACATCTGGAGTCTCGAGTGAAAGATGCCGAAAGAGCGCGACACAATACGAGAGAAAGAAACCAATGTTGACAGCTGAAGAACAACAGTCGCCATGGCAAGCGCGAATACTGAGAACTATCAAGCAAAGTACTCAGTGACAACTTAACCTTGCTATTCTAAATGTTTAGATATTTCTTACGCAAATAAGAAGTAATGCAGTCGTTACACTTTATTAACTTCACTTCTGACAGCATTTTGTATTCGCTACAAGCCTTCGAAATCTCAGAAATGTGGTGGTTACGCGGTTTAGCCTTTCCGGGGCGCGTCCAACCGCAGAAAGCCACCGCATCCATAGCGCGAAGCTGCTTATCTGCTGTAGTGTCGCGTTTGTCGCCGGGGCGCCTTTTTCCGGAGGTCGATACGGGGCACGTGACGTCACGGAGTCAAGGTATATGACAGAGTGACATCCGTGACGTCACTGCCGGAAACGGAAAAACAAACAAAAATATATTATTTTTTTTTGCGTTTCGCGGAGAGTTTGTTGCGGGTGTTTGTTTGTGTTTAGTGTTGGGGCGGAGGAGGCGGCGGTTGCGGTGTGTAATTGTTGCAGTGCCATGCGCTAAAGAACAGAGGCCAGATTCACGAAACAATTTTAGGCCAAAACTGTACGTATGACAACCGCTCCAGAATCGTCTCCCTGCGATCAAATCAACATGACCGACAACGTCGCTCAGTTACTTACACGCGACGACCAATGGACATTTATTTTTTACGTGCTCTTCTCGCAGGTCCCGATTTCAAGCAGCAAGAAAAATAAAGAAAATACTCGAAGCCGGCCCCGACGAACACGGACGCTGGATCCACAAACACCCGGTAAAAGCTACAACGGCAACGATGACACCAACCAAGCGAGCTCGGCAGAATTTAGGCCTAGCCGGCACTTCGACTCGGCGCATCGTTCCTCTGACGATCCTTGGCCAAGACCGTCTGCTTACGACCAGCTGGCTTGCTGAATGGAATACGCGCCCGCGCAACCCTTGTGGAACCTTCCCGTATTATAGTTTGATCGCTGACCTCAATTTTATGTTAAGAGATTGTCGGCTGTGTTCGAAATTGCCGGAAGAAAATTTGAGACGTCCGGCCCGGAGCTTAGGCGAAAGGCATCTGTTCTTTTTATTGTTGCCGCACCGGCTCCCGAGATCCACTGAGCGAGCCAGAGCGAGAGTTGCACGAGCAACTCGCGCTCGCTGTGCTCGGTTCAGTGGCGCGCCCATTGTTTTAATTCAGAGCGCGAAGGATTTCTTTTTTAGTAAGGCAGTTGTTAAGAGTTGCGACTCTACAGAATCCCCCCCTAGTTGCGTGGAGCAGAAAGTTTTGTTGAGCTCCACGTAACGATTTTGTTCGGCGGGGGTGTATGACGGGAGGTGGTGGTGGTGTTTGGTGCACTAGGTGGTGGAACGGGCATGATGACGGGTGCTGTCAAAGTAGAGGCCAAGTATGCTGGTTTGACTCTGTCCATCGTGACGACATCATGGCGCCCGTTGATGTCGACGGTGCAGGTCTTGTCCGTTCGGGAAAGTACCTCAAATGGACCATCATACGGTGGCGTGAGAGGCGGTCGTACTGTGTCTCTTCTTACGAACACATGTTTGCATGTATTGAGGTCGTCACTAATAAATATGTGCCGAGAGTTTGAGTGTCTAGGTGAGACTGGACGCAGGGAATTGAAAAATGTTTTCATGTCCTGAAGGTATGATGGGATGTCCGTTAGTTCAGAGGGTATGCAAGTTAGAAATTCTCCCGGTAATCGAAGTGTGGTTCCATAAACCAGTTCGGCTGAGGTGCAGTCGATGTCGGCTTTGAAAGTGGCACGAATTCCAAGAAGGACAAGAGGAAGGTGATTAACCCAATGGGTTCGATCTTCTTTTGTCATTAGAGCTGCTTTGAGTTGTCGATGCAGCCTTTCGACCATGCCATTGGCAGCGGGATGATAGGCTGTCGTGTGCACGTGTCGGACACCCAAGATCTTGGTGAGGGCTGTGAAGAAGGCGCATTGAAACTGTCGGCCGCGGTCGGTTGTTATGGTCGACGGACAGCCGAAACGCGCGATCCAGATGGAGATGAAGGCGTGAGCGACTGTTTCCGCTGTGATGTCGGTAAGCGGAACAGCCTCTGGCCATCGTGTGAATCTGTCCACACATGTGAGTATGTATCGAAATCCGTTTGATGATGGTAGGGGACCTACTATGTCAATGTGGACATGGTCGAATCTGGCGTCCGGTGGGCGAAATGCGTGCATTGGTGTTTTTGTGTGGCGAAACACTTTAGAGCGTTGGCATTTGTTGCATGTTTTCGTCCACAGACGGATGTCAGAGTTCATTCGGGGCCAAACATACCGTGACGTAACGAGACGCTGCGTAGCACGGATACCCGGATGATTTAGGTCATGAATGGTGTGGAAGATGGCTTGCCGAAATTTTTCTGGAATGTAGGGTCGTGGTATGGAGGTAGATACATCGCAGATGATCTCGCAGGTAGCCAGTGGTAATCTGACGGGCTGTAGTTGAAGGGATGTGGAGGATACCCGTAGATCTTGTAGCTCGGTGTCTTCCTGTTGTGCCAAGGCCAATTCCGGGAAATTGACAACAGGAGATGAGGAGATGGCGTCAATGCGGGAAAGTGCATCTGCTGGCATGTTTTGCGCTCCAGCGACATGGCGGAGATCGGTAGTGAATTCCGATATGTAGGCCAGGTGACGAACTTCTCTGGTGGAGTAGGAGTGGTGATTACCGACGAATGCGTAGATCAGTGGCTTGTGGTCGGTGAGCACGTGGAAAGCTCGGCCTTCTAAGAAGTACCGGAAGTGGCGGATGGTCGCGTAGATTGCGAATAGCTCACGTCCAAACGTGCTATACCGTGTTTCGGCTGGGTTGAGTTTTTGTGAAAAGAAACCCAGTGGGAGCCACTGATTTTCGCCGTATTGCTGAAGCACTGCTCCTACAGCGACATCGGACGCGTCGACCATGACACGCGTTGGTGCGTTTGGCATGGGGTGCACGAGGAGTGTAGCCTCGGCCAGGGCATTCTTGACCGTGGTGAAGGCAACCTCTGCATCTGGCGTCCATGGTATTGGCGTCGAAGATTTCTTGGGTCCGCGGAGCAAGTCTGTAAGGGGCTTGATGGTTTGTGCGCAGTGTGGAATGAAGCGCCTGTGAAAGTTGATGAGCCCTAGGAACTCCCGCAGCTTGCGTAGAGATTGCGGTTGCGGGTAGTCACGAATGACTTGCACCTTTGAATGAAGGGGTTCGATGCCCGCGGTTGTGATGCGGTGCCCCAGAAAATCTAAGGATGTCACGCCAAAAACGCACTTCGTCACATTAATGGTGAGACCGTAGTCGCGGAGTCGTTCGAAGAGCAAGCGCAGGTGTGTGCTGTGTTCTTCGTGTGACTTGCTCGCCACCAACAGGTCATCCACGTAAGCAATAACGAAAGGTAACCCAGATAGAACTTCGTGGATGAATCTTTGAAATGTCTGGGCGGAATTTCGCAATCCAAAAGGCATTCGGATGTACTCGAATAGGCCGAAGGGAGTAGTGATGGCCGTCTTCGGGATGTCCTCCGGTTGGATTGGAATGTGATGGTACGCCTTGACTAGATCGATCTTGCTGTAGATGGACGTTCCAGCAAGATGTTCAGTAAAGTCATGGATATGGGGTAGTGGGTACCGGTCAGGTTGGGTTTGTGAGTTGAGTGCCCGGTAATCCCCGCAGGGTCTCCAGTCGCCCGGATCTTTCTTGGGCACCATGTGTAGAGGCGTTGCCCAAGCGCTGTTGGATGGCCGGATGATGCCTAACTCGAGCATATGCTCGAATTCTTGGCGGGCTATCCTGAGGCGTTCGCCAGATAGGCGTCGAGGGCGTGCAAAGGATGGCGGGCCAGAGGTGATGATGTGGTGTGTCACCCCGTGTGGCGGTGGCTTTGCCATGTTGGAGGTCTTTGTAATTTCTGGGAATGCGCCGAGGATGTCTGCGAACCCTGAAGCTGGGAGGATGTTTCTGATGCCAAGGGACACCTGGTTTGTGGCTACGCCATTTACAACGAGACGAGTCTTGTTGTCAATGAGACATCGGTGGTGCACGCTGACGTCTAGGTCGAAGTGTGACAAGAAGTCTGAACCTAGGAGGGGGTACGTAACGTCGGCGATGGTGAAGATCCACCGAAATACTCTGCGTAGCCCCAAGTCCAAGGTCACAGAGCGCATTCCGTAGGTAGGTATGTTCGAGCCATTTGCTGCAACTAGATGGCGGCCGGGTAATGGGTGTCGTTTTTGAGCTGGCGTTGGCGGAAGGATGGACATTTCCGCTCCGGTGTCAACTAGCAAGCGTATTCCAGAGATTTTATCGGTAATAAAAAAGAGACGGCTTGCTGTTGGGCCAGCGTCACTCGCCGCCTCTAGTGACTGGCCGGGGAGTTTCCCTGCCAATTGCATGGTTGTTGGCACTTCAAAGCTCGGTTGCCAAATTTCTGGTGGTACCAGCAGGAACCGCTAGCGCGTTGTTGCGAAGAATCGCGTCGTCGAGAAGTACTGCGGCGTCGAGACGGACTACGACGTGGTGGACGATGTGGGTGTCTACGCGTTGTGCTGAGTTCTGCGATGGCGGTTGTTAGCGCATCAACGCGGGCCTCAAGGGCTCGGATGGAGCAGCACTGTTGGTCATTGTCCGCAACGCTTGACAAGGTTGGCGCAGCATATTCGGCAACGCGGTCCGCCATCTCGGCGAGGCGATCTAGGGGTAGGTCCGTAGCTGGTGCAAGGGTCATGCGGATCCCTTGAGGCAAGCGTTGTAGGAACAATTCCCGTAGAATTGGAAGGCTCTGATCAGGAGCTCGCTCACCTAGAAGTTGGCGCATGCGGTGAAGCAACTGGGAGGGTCGCCGGTCGCCCAGTTCCTCGGTGGTAAGGAGCTGTTGTATCCGCGATGCCTCGGATGCTGTCTTCCTGGCGAGGATAATTTCCTTGATGTGGTCGTAGGCGTTCTCTGGAGGGGGAAGCGCCAGGACGTCATCCAGCTCATCGGCCACTTCGGGGGTAGGGCAGAAACCACATGATAGTAGCGGGATTCCTGTGTGGTTATGCGGCGCAAGTGGAACTGGGCTTCCACTTGCGAAAACCAGGCCCGAGGATTCTTCGCCCAAAAAGCTGGAAGGCGGAGCTGGGTGGCGGAAAAGGTTCCATCGCCGTTGGAAGAGCTGCCTGTGTTCCGGTCCATGTTGGTCGGACGTCCGGGTCACCAATTTGTCGGCTGTGTTCGAAATTGCCGGAAGAAAATTTGAGACGTCCGGCCCGGAGCTTAGGCGAAAGGCATCTGTTCTTTTTATTGTTGCCGCACC